>PITA01026861.1:0-21908 GCA_004023965.1 Spilogale gracilis
GGGAAACGAAACAACAGAGACTTTGAACACAGAAACAAACTGAGGGACTTGGAGGGAGGGGGGTGGAGGGATGGGAGAGCCTGGTGGTGGGTACTGGGGACACCTAAAGCGGGGAGCACTGGGTGTGGGGAATGGGGAATGAATCTTGAAACACTGGAAAAAAAAATTTAGTAACAATAAAAAAAAAAAAAAAAAGAAAGGGAGATAAAAAAAAAAAAAAAAAAAAAAAAAAAAAAAAAAAAAAAAAAAAAAAAAAAAAAAAAAAAAAAAAAAAAAAAAAAAAAAAAAAAAAAAAAAAAAAAAAAAAAAAAAAAAAAAAAAAAAAAAAAAAAGAATACAAAACAACAGAGAAAATCAATGATAGCAAAATTTGTTTCTCTGAAAAGATCAGGAAAGCAGGCAAACATTAACTAGACTGACCAAGAAAATGAGAAGACTCAAATTAGAAAAATCAGGAATGGAAGAGGAGACATCACTACCAACCTTATAGAAATCAAAGTGAATGGAATGGAATACTGTAAAGTACACCAATACATTAGATACATTGGCAAAATGATTTAGATGTGAGATGAAAGGAAGCACATGGCTTAGAGCTCTGTCATCCCCTGGCTCTGAGGACTGCTTCCCTGTACAGAGGGACACTGTCCAGGAAGTGCAAGTGCCCCTACACTGCCCCTCACTTGAGCCTGAGGGAAGTTGTGATTCCAAAATCTGAATTCATTGACTACTATCAGTGCTCTGCTAAGTAATCTATAATTACTTCAGCTCCCTTAATATAATTATTGTTTATATTTAGCATCCAAACAAACAAAAACATTAAAACTAATGGGATGCACAAATATACTAAAAAATATGCTTTCTTGTATTCAAATTACATGTAAGCATTGCTGATGTCACCTTTGTTTCATTCTTAATCTATATTTTTCTTTTTCTCTGGTATAATAAACAACAGAAGTCTATTATGTAGTCCACCTATACTGATTGACAGATGCCAACTTATAATGTAACTATACAGATTTAAACATAATACTTATTAATCATAAGGAAGAAAGTAGATAAGATGCCCTGGGCAGTGGTTTTCCTCAGGTCTGGTTGAATTCACATCTACCATAACATGACAGGTTTTCCTTAGATTTGTCTTTGTCTTTTCCCCCCTTTCATTTGTAACCTGAACTTGTTACCTGTGTACTCCAACATTCTGGCAGAATTTGTAAAAAAAAAAAAATATGTACATATTTTACATAGGTAAAAAAAAAATATGTACATATTTTACATAGGTAAAATTTACATATACTATTTTAAATAATTTGTGAAATATTTTAAACAGAGAGCTAGTTCTTGGAAATTATGTATCCAAGTGCATGTTTACCCAAAGGCCTCATTTAATAGAAAGGGAAAAGAAGCAACTGCTGTGATGGATGATCCATAGCAGAGAGGAGCCTACTAGGAATCTAGAGTCAGGGGCTCTACTGTCCACTCTGTGTTGACAATTTTAAGCTGTGGTTAACTCAGGGACATCCATTGCCATGGAGACCCTGTCCAGTTTAAAATCCCATAGTCATCACTTCAGAATAACTAGAAGATGTAGCAATTCATAGTAATTTAAAATTGATAGGGCCACCTGGGTGGCTCAGTTGGTTAAGCGACTGCCTTCGGCTCAGGTCATGATATTGAGACCCACATCGGGCTCCCTGCTCGATGGGAAGCCTGCTTCTCCCTCTCTCACTCCCCCTGCTTGTGCTCCCTCTCTGGCTGTGTTTCTCTCTGTCAAATAAATAAAACCTTAAAAAAATAAAAAAATAAAATTGATAGAGATAATTGCTCATTCTCCCTTTTAATTATTGACAAGTCATGTTTGCATTTTATCTAAAATAAAATTTTAAGATATTGACACCAGTGAACTCTAGTGTTAATCAACTTAATGGTGTGCTTTTGAAAAGTCTAAATGAATTTTAAAAATCATAATGGTTGCTACCCAGGAATTATTACATCTCCAATGATGCAGAAAGAGGCTCAATATTTGACACTGAATAGTTTTCAATTTGGGCTTGTGATGTTAGGCAAGTTGTTGACAATTCTGAACTACATTTCTTCCAGATTGCCTATTTGTTGGCATATAGTTGTTCATAATATGTTCTTAAAATTGTGTTCCTTGGTGTTGGTCATGATCTCTGCCCTTCCATTTGTGATTTTATTTATTTGGGCTCTTTCTCTTTTCTTTTTGATACGTATAGCTCATGGTTTATTGATATTTTTAATTCTTTCAAAGAACCAGCTTCTAGTTTCATTTATCTGTTCTACTGTTCTCCTGGTTTCTAGTTCATTAATTTCTGCTCTAATCTGTATTACTTCTCTTTCTCAGTTTAGGCTTTATTTGCTCTTTTTTCTCCAGCTCCTTTAGGTGTAAGTTTAGCTTGTGTATTTGAGACTTTCTCTAATTTTTTGAGAAAGTCTTGTATTGCTGTGTACTTCCCTCTCAGGTCTACCTTTGCTGTATCCCAAAGGTTTAAACAGCTATGTTTTCATTTTCACTTGTTTCCATGATTTTTTTTAATTCTTTAATTTCTGGGTTGACCCATTCATCTTTAGTAAGACACTTTTTATTTTTTTTTAAGATTTTATTTATTTGACAGAGAGAAACATAGCCAGAGAGGGAACACAAGCAAGGGGAGTAAGAAAGGGAGAAGCAGGCTTCCCGCTGAGCAGGGAGCCCAATGTGGGACTCAATCCCGGGTTTCCGGGATCATGACCTGAGCCAAAGGCAGTTTCTTTTTCTTTTCTTTTCTTTCTTTTTTTTTTTTTTTAAAGATTCCATTCATTTGACAGAGAGAAACACAGCCAGAGAGGGAACACAAGCAGGGGGAGTGAGAGAGGGAGAAGCAGGCTTCCCGCCGAGCAGGGAGCCTGATGTAGGACTCAATCCCAGGTCTCCGGGATCATGACCTGAGCCGAAGGCAGTCACTTAACCAACTGAGCCACCCAGGCACCCCCGAAGACAGTTTCTTAACCAACTGAGCCACCCAGGCCCCCAGTAAGACACTCTAACCTCCAAGGAAACTCTTTGAATTCCTTCCAAATTTCCTTTTGTGATTGAGTTCAAGTTTCAACGCTCTGTGATCTGAAAATATGCAGGACATAATCCCAATCTTTTGGTATCAGTTGAGACCTGATTTGTGACCCAGTATGTGGTCTATACTGGAGAATGTTCCATGTGAATTTGAGAAGAATGTGTATTCTGTTGCTTTAGGATACAATACTCTGTGTACATATCTGTGAAGTCCATTTTGTCCAGAGTGTCATGACTTCAAGCTCTATTACAAAGCTGTAATCATCAGCACAGTACGGAACTGGCACAGAACAGACACGTAAGTAAATGGAACAGAATAGAGAACCCAGAAATGGACCATGTACTCTATGGTCAACTAATCTTCAACAAAGCAGGAACGATATCCAATGGAAAAATGTCAGTCTCTTCAATAAATAGAGCTTGGAAAATTGGACAGCCAAGTGAAGAAGAATGAAACTGGACCATTTTCTTACACCATACCCAAAGATAGACTCAAAATGAATGAAAGACCTAAATGTGAAACAGGAATCCATCAAAATCCTAGAGGAGACTGTAGGCAGCAACCTCTTTGACCATGGCCACAGCAACTTCTTGCTAGACATATCTCAAAGGCAAGGAATACAAAAGCAAAAGTGAACTTGTGGATGTCATCAAAATAGAAATCTTCTGCACAGCAAATGAAACAATTATCAAAACTAAAAGTCAACCTATGGAATGGACAGAAGATATTTGCAAATGACCTATTACATGAAGGGCTAATATCCAAGAGCTATAAAGAACTTATCAAATTCAACACAAAAACCAAAGAATTCAGTCAAGAAATAGGCAGAAGAAATGAACAGACATTTCTGCAAAGAAAACATACAAATGGCCAACAGACACATGATCACTCAACATCAGGGAACTACAAATCAAAACCACAATGAGATACCACCCATCAGAATGGCTAAAACTAATAAGTTAGGAAATAACAGATGTTGGCGAGGACGCAGAAAAAAGGGATCCTTCTTAGACTGTTGGTGGGAATACAAACAGGCACAGCCACTCTGGAAAACAGTATGGAGGTTCTTTAAAAACTTGAAAGCAGAGCTAGCCTATGACCCAGCATTTGAACTACTGGGTATTTACACTGAAGATACAAAGGTGGTGATCAAAATGGGCACATGCATCCTAATGTTTATAGTAGCAATATCCACAATAAACAAACTATGGAAAGAGAGAAGATGCCCATCAACAGAAGAAAGGATAAAGAAAATAAAACACACACACACACACACACACACACACACACACGAATAGAATATTACACAGCCTCAAAAAAATGAAACATTGCCATTTGCAAAGACATGGATGAAAATAAAGGGTGTTATGCTAAGTGAAGAGATGGGAAGAGATTAGGGAAGAGATGAAAAAATGAAACAAGACAAAACCAGAGAGGGAGAAAAACCCTAAGAGACTCTTAATGTTAGACAAACTGAGGGTTGTTAAAGGGGAGGAGTGGAAAGGGTGGCTGGGTGATGGATTTTGGGGAGGGCATGTGTTGTGCTGAGCACTGGGTGTCATATAAGACTGATGAATCACAGACCTATACCCCTGAAAGAAACATTACATGTTAATTAAAAAAATACATATAAATTAATAAAAATAAAGATGTTATTCATGAAGACTTGTTGATAATTTTGAAAGCATAGTTCACCCCTTAATCAGTGAGCTGGGACTATAACAAAGGGATGTTTATAGACATGGCAGTGACAATAAAGCTTTCCAAAAGAAAGGCATTTACAAACAAGTGGGGGTCACTGAGAGATAGGAAGTTCACCATCTAGGACCACCTTCTGGTCCTACCACAGAAGTTGCAAAGGGTAGAAAACCATCATTTGTCTTTGTACAGTCACTCATCGCTCACCTTTTCTCAGAGAAGAAGGAATTGCGGTTACTGTGGACAAAGCCAGTGGACACAGGTACAAGTTGAACTATGTCCTCCCCATGTTCATATGTTGAAGTCTAGATTCCAGTACTTAATGAATGTGACTTTATTTGGAGAGAAAGTCTTTTCAGTTGAAGCTGAGGTCATTAGTATGGGCCCTAGCCCAGTTACACTGAGGTCTTTCTAGAAAGAGGAAGGGAATTTAAACACAGACACAGATGCTCACGCAGAAGGGCAACGTGGAAGCACAGGGAGAAGACAGCCATCTACGAGTCAAGGAGGGATCCCTCAGAAAGATCCAACTCTTCCAATGCCAACATCTGACCTTCAGAACCCCGGGAGAATAAATTTCCATTGTTAAAGCTACACTTTGTACTGGTAACTCTAGAAAACGACTAAACAGTTACGCACAACACTGAGTCCTCAGATCAGGACAAACTGCTGGTGAGCACATTCGTGACTTTTTCCTCTGAAAGGGAAGAATATTCTTGAGGTCATCCCAAGGATGGAACCAATAGCTACTCCTGAATATTCAGCTAAGGGTATTTTGCTCAATTCAAGGTCATGGTTATTAGTTAAATATTTATGGGGCAATCACATTTTCCAAGAGCAATAGTTATGCCATGTTACAGAAAAATTAATAGATTTGTAAATATTAACTTAGAACGTGGGATAAATAAGTTTGGCCCCAACAACAGCATTTCAGAATTAAATGAGGATCTATGTTATTGCTTGTCAGCCAGCACTCAAAGGACTTAGCCAGTGGTCATTTCCCATTAGCTTCCTTGAATGGGCTACATATTTTATGATGTCTTCCTGGGGATTTGCCTTCCTTCCTCTGCAATGAAGTACACTGGCTGGTTTTTAGCAATATCTTTAAGTAGGTCATTAAGAAAAAATTCATAGGAAGCAGAGGTCAATTCTGGGCCTTTCTCCTTCCAGTTAAATTAGACAGAAAAACAGTTCTGAAATTTATCTACTGTGCTGTGACATTTACTTTTAAGATATTCAGTACACTTTTCAAAATTACAATTACCCACAGAAACCTAATATATTATGTCCAAGGTATACTTGACATTTTAGAATTACACAGCGGTTACTTAATTTCCTTATTTTATAATTTGAAGTGAAGCAATACATTAAAAAAAAAAAAGACTTTAAGCTTTTTTGCTTTTTTTCTCATGATAGCCAGTGAGACAGACTAGCATTTCTGGGACCCACACATACTGTACTCATCTGGAAAAGTTTTATACAGGTTTGGATTTTGTGCTCTGAGATATTATGCTGTGATGAAGCTAGTGTTGACATTGTAATCATGATCATTTTCCTTAGAGTCTATCCTTGTTTTGTAATGATGAAGCACATAATTCTCTAGTGAGCAGCTGTGCCCAAGCACCCGAGTGGACCATCAAGAAATCCTTATCCTGAATGAATCTCTGTTGATGAGTACCTCAAGCCATTACCTCTCACACTTCTCCATCTGGCCTTGGAGAGGATGCTTTGGAGAGGCATTTAGAAATGGCACATTACTTATTTACTTCACTGTTTATTTAGCAAGTTTAAATTAAATTAATAAAGACCAAGTGTTAAGTTAATGTTTATAAAAGAAATTGGATTGAGATATACTATGGCCATATATAGAGTAAGGGCAAGTTTGCCAGTATGCCTAGAATTTGTGTTTCTAATTTTTTTAAGATTTAATTTAAGGGCGCCTGAGTGGCTCAGTTGGTTGAGTGACTGCCTTCGGCTCAGGTCATGATCCCAGAGACCCGGAATCGAGCCCCACATTGGCTTCCCTGCTCGGCGGGAAGCCTGCTTCTCCCTCTCTCACTCCCCCTGCTTGTGTTCTCTCTCTCGCTGTGTTTCTCTCTGTCAAATAAATAAATAAAATCTTTTAAAAAATATTTAATTTAAAAAATATGAGAGACTCTTAACTTTAGGAAACAAAGTGAGGGTTGCTGGAGGGGAGGTGGGTGGGGGATGGAGTGATTGGGCATTAAGAAAGACACATGATGTGATCAGCACTGGGTGTTATGTGCAAAGGATAGATTGTTGAATACTACATCTGAGACTAATGATGTACTATATTTTGGCTAATTGAATTTAAATAAAATTAAATCAAGTTAAAAGAAATAAAAATTACTACATGAAAGAAAAAATTGTTTTTAAATAATCTCTATACCTAATGTGGGACTAGAATTTATAAGCCCGAGATCCAGAGTTGCATGTTCTACCTACTGAGCCATCGCAGAGTTTGTATTTTTAACACCATTCAGAGCTTGCCTCTTATCCACAGAAGTTGTACTTGTATAGTAATAAATGCTTCCTTGTGTGTAGGCTGAATAATTTGTGCTAGGTAGAAACCAAAGACCAGGGACATAGTAGAACATGCAGTCTGCGTGTATTCAAGAGCCCCAAGGAAGATGGTGAGGCTAGCACCAAAGGCTACAGCAGTAGGAACTGCAGGACTCCCGGAGACTGATGTGCCAGCATTTGTTGGGAAAGCTTGTTAGGATAATAACAAGTGATGGGGACCATAATATTTAGAAAAAGGATGCTAGTCCAGGAGGGATACAAATGTGGATACACCAACACAATGTTTAACTCTAATAATGGTAAGACAAGGGCACCTGGGTGGCTCAGTGGGTTAAAGCCTCTGCCTTCGGCTCAGGTCATGATCTCAGGGTCCTGGGATCAAGGCCCCCATCGGTCTCTCTGCTCAGCGGGGAGCCTGCTTCCTCCTCTCTCTCTGCCTGCCTCTCTGCCTACTTGTGGTCTCTCTCTGTCAAATAAGTAAATGAAATCTTTAAAAAAATGATGATAAGACAAAAGCAATAAATTCTTCAGAATAGTCATTTGAAAGTTTGTATAGTGATTTATATGATTTTGTGGTATCTTTATGACATCATTTAAGAATATTAAATAAGTTATTATCTATTTCTGTGTGTTGTAGTCACCTCATAAAGGCTGGATAGACACCCTCAACATAAAATGTGATTCAGATGTTGAGACAGCTGATTCCATACATACACCAAGAGGATGTAGTTTTATTACTCACACCATGAGGCTTTGTGGGAGAGAGGGTGCAGAGCAGGCTCCCAGGTGGTCTGACAATGGCTTGAGAAACCCAGGCAGGAGAACTGGAGTGGTTTCACCTATGAGTAGGAGTGGGGCCCCATTTTGGGTTTCTGCCTGAAGGTTGGGTTTATTTGAATCTTTTGAACTTCCCACTCATACAGAAGAAAGGGGCATCTCAGTCTTTTTATTGTCTTGGTCAAAAATGAAGCAAGTTGGGAAAAGAGTATGGCAAAGATGGAAAGCTGTTAGCAGACATCCACAATGGAGTCTAATTCTTTATTACAATCTATTAATGATGTTAAAGAGGATCAGAATTGACTTCTCACAAATTTTCAAATCTTGTCATGTTTCCTAAGATAAGTAATGATATACCACAGTTATAAAATCCCATTTGGAAGTCCTTGCTCCTGAAAAACTCTAAAATCTGAATTTAATGTGTTAGCCCATGTAACATCAGTCCCAGGATCCTGCATGGTCATCGGGAAGCCACAGTGATGAGGAATAGATGTCTGTGTTTCAGAAAAGCTTTAAGGCTGGAAAAGAAATTGAATAAGTAAAAATTCAGTGAAAAAGATAAAATTTTAGGGGTGCGTGGCCTAGCATCTGACTCTTGGTTTCTGCTCAGGTCATGATCTCGGGGGTCATGGGATCAAGCTGTGTGTCGGGCTCTATGCTCAGTGGGGAGTCTGTTTCAGATGTTCTCCCTCCCTCTGCCCCTCCCGTAGCTTACATGCTTTCTCTAAATACATAAATAATTAAAATCTCTAAAAAAATATACAAACTTCAAATACTTGGTCTTTGTTTTGTTACAATAGTTACTATATAGCTAATTGGAAAAAAGATAATGACAATATTCTAAAATGAGGTAGCACAATGGGTGTTGCAGTAGGAGACACCCAACATTGCTACCTTTCAAGAAATAGTGCCATGAGATAAAACCAACAGAGAATTCAAGTAAATAATAGTAACAACACAAACAGTACCCAGCAGACTTAGCCTGCAATCAAACCCAGCACAGCCCAATAGCTGATTAAATTACCAAATAGCAATAGTAATATTTCACCACAACAAAGTTCTCAAAAAAGATCAATGAATCTTTAAAGAAATTAAACAAACCACATAGCTTTTTCTGAAGTGCTATCACTTATGGTAATATTTAGAGCACTAATATATAAACTTGAAGATGTAATACATAAATGGTAGAAGATATTTTGGAAAAATAATATTCTAAGTGCTGATTAGGCATGGTTCATATTTTTAATAAAGAAAAAGATTAATGAGGAAATTGGTATTTGAATTGTGTAAGACAAATAGTATATGGTGGACCCAAACCCGCAGCTTAGAGCCACCAAAACATCCTCACGCCCGTTCTTGGAGGCTGTAGTGGAAGCCTCAAAGATCATGATTAAAACAGGTTAAAAATTGGATTTTAAATTTTAGTGTCCAAGCTGCATGGTAAATGAAAATAATCAAATTAGCCTTTAAGTCCTTTTATTTAATTATTCAGTCACAAATGGCCTTCAATTAATCTTAGCATAAGTGAAACAGTTGTGTGATTCCCACATGCACCATCCATTCTCCTACCCACCACGTTTGTGTGACAACTAAGACATTGTTCTTTCAACTGGCTCTAAGGCTCCACTTCGAGATATGCTGCTTAAATTAGATCGTCCTACAGGGTGTGTGCCTAATTCCATGTGTGAATAAGAAAATAACACGACATCATTATGTATTCCATTTTTAGCTAAAGTTTTAGACTGTTATTCCCCTAGATATTTTCTCAGTGACCCCAAAATAATTCTAGTAAGGCTCTTCCTTAACAAATGTAAATTAATGTTATGAAAGTATTCTCTACTGCCCTTTTACTCCTAATTTCCAATGATATGGATTTATTTTAAGTGCTGATTGATTTATTAGGTATTTGTGCAAGGCACAGAAAATCAATACAGGAGAAACAAATGCAGAATGTAAGTGGCCATAAAAGATTTTATGTGTGTCTAAAGTTAATGTAGAGGGAGGTTTTGATATAAATTTATCTCAACTGCAAAATTCTGCTTTATTCCAAACTTCTATAAACTCTGTTCTTAAAACAATAGAGTGAAAGAGAAAAAAGCAAAATACCAAAACTAATTTCAACAAAAATTCTTTTTTAGAAAGATTTATTTATTTATTTATTTATTTATTTATTTATTTATTTATTTATTTGGGAGAGAGAGAGAGAATACACAAGATGGAGGAAGAGCAGGGACAGAATCTCAAGCAGAATCCCCACTGAGTGCAAAGCTCTACCTGCATCTTGATCCTGCAACCCATGCATGTGCTCCTTGTCTGTTATGTTCTCAGCTCAAGAATGTGATAAAAATGGAATCATACAGTGTGTGACCTTGTGGGACATTGTTTAACTGACATCATTCTCTGAAGTTCCCACCACATTGCTGTGTCTATCCCCCAAGTAAGGGGCCATATCAATTCAAATCTTTTCAAGGATTTGTCTTTGTCTGCAGTTTTCATGCCTTTAATCATGATGTATCTTGCATGAATTTTTTAAGGTTTATTTTATTGGCAGATCAGATGGCTTTGTGTCGTTTTCCTAATGTGGGACTTTTCAGCCATTATTTATTGGACAGATTTTCATGCCCTCCTCTCCTCTTCTCAAGCTCTGATGACTCAAATATCATATCCTTTGTTGTAGTACAACTGTTGCATGTGGGGCTACTCCACGTTTTACAGTCTTTTTTTTTTTTTTTGGTCTCTTTTTTTCATATTGAGTAAGTAAGCTAGATCAGTAATGCAACCGTAGAACTTAAAGAAATATTATCTCCTGTAAGGATCTAGAACCTAGCCTTTGGAGAGAATGCACAGCCTCTAAAATCCAAAGTTAATCCTAGAGGTAGGTACATGTGTGTCTGTGTACATGTTGCAATTTGTAGGGAGCAGGGGAGAGGGTGGGACATTTGTAAAGCTCATTCTTTTTCTGAAAAAAGGTCCCCAGCATACTTATTCCCACATACCAAGCTCCTCCTACCAGAAAGGAAAGTGTCTCCCACTCTCTGTTCCTTCATCCCATCCCAACAGTCCCTCTGGGTCCCTCGCTCCTTACCCATGGAGATGTTTACTGAAAATTCACAGAATACTCATGTAATGTAGATGTGTCCCCACTTCAGGCTGGATGGCTAAGGCAGGTGTTGCTGATAAGAAGCGAGAACTGTATTTAAGGACAAATACTCCCCAATCTTGGGAAGATGGCACATTGGGATGGTTGAGAGTGGTATGGAGGTGACCCTCACTGCATGGCAAACCCCAAACATGACACCTCCTCGACCAAACCAGTCTCACATCTCCCTTTCCACCCCTGCCCTTGTGGCTCTAGAACCCCTGAACATCACACAGTTTCCTGGACATGCTGTCTTTCCAGGCCCAGCACAGCAATTTCATCTTCCACTCTACTTCCCTTGTTCAGTGGGCAGGAATATGAAAGACTCTGGTCCTGGGGTCACTTTCAGAAACCCGTCACCGTAATGAGTACACAAGAAGAGGAACTTCACGCAATTTAGAGCTTCATCTTGGTTCACTGTGCATTTCGTTTATGATTTTAATGATCACAGGGCAAAGAACCCTGTAATATACTTCCATGTAATGTGGTAAGCTTACTATGTAGAGTGATATTATAACGGATTTAAGTTCATAACATTCATAAAATAATAAAATTAGTAATAAATGATTCATGTGGTTAAAATCCCCTGCTACTGTTTAGAAGACATTGGTAAATCTAGAATTAGGGCATTATTAAAAACACACAAGACTAGAAAAGTTTTTTGTTTGTTTTGCTTTTTGTTTTGTTTTCCCTCTGTGGAAGTACAACACTATTCTGAAATCTGGTTAAATATGGTTAATAGGTTATAAAATAAAATGAAACTAGTAACCAGTAAAGAGCAGAAAATATGGAAGGAGAGCAAATGAAAAATAACCTTTTCAGGTGAATTATTTCAAGTGTATAATTGCAATTAAATAATTTCAGAATAAGTTAGTGAATTCCAGAATAAAGCTTTTTTGGGGGGAGGGAAATGTTTTTCATACTAGGTAGAGGTATTCTGAAGGCATGCCAAGGTCAACAGAGTAGAAAGATTTAAATATACATTTAACACACATGTATATGACTTTATCTCTTGAGGGTCTGGACTGCGTGTACACCATGTGGACTGCTTAGGCTTAAGGCTGAGAGGTCACAGTACCTGACTCATTTCTCCTTCACACTTCTCTGTGATTTCTATGCTATTTTTATGACTTTTAACTGGGTATGTATTATTTTTATATTTGGTAAGGCCACTTAAAATAATTTCATTTTAATGGCGATCTGAAGTGCTGTCAGTCTCAGTGTTAAGGAAGTGGGTGATCACTACATGAAGACATTAACGGAGTGGGAGATAAAGAAGAGCAGGAACGTAACTGGTCTTTGGTTTACATGGAATCCAGATGATGGAAATGTATAGCACTTGTAGGGGATAGCAGAATTAATGATGAACAATTTAGTCACTTACAACACCGTGCTACTGCTTAGAAAACTTGGAGTAATTTAGAATTTGGGTATTTTTGAAAAGACACCAGAATAAATTTATTGATTGATTGATTGATTGATTGTGAGACTTCCATGAAACACTGCATTCTGAAATGTGAAAGTGAGCTAGAAATGTTAGCACTCAGAACTCAGCAACCTTAGCAGTGCCCCATTAGACAGAGCCCTCAGGGAGCTGGTCTGTGCAGGCTCCTGGGGGTCCCAGATAACTGTAGGGCAAAACTAAGACAAAATCCAAACCAGTGGTCTGTGAGGTTCTCAAGTTGAAATTCACATTACAGAGATACTTTGAAAAGAGACCCTTGGCATTTGGCAGAGTTCTTACTTTATTTTTTGTTGCTAAAACAGATAAAAGACCAATTCAGTGATGGAGAATTAAAAACAAAACAAAACAAAATGAGAATGTGTCCTCAGTTTGAGAACCATGGCAGACGGGAGAACGTGTCTGTGACATTTACATGTGAGTCACGACTCTATGCACTCGGATCTATGTCCTGTACGTTAGTTTATGGACTATGTCAATCAAGGTTTTTCCCATAATTATTTTGTATTGTAGGGTTATATGATGGGAATTATATTCTAGGATTATAGCACACCATAGCATAACATGATGACATAAATGCAGCCTGAGAGGTATATTGGTATAATTGGTATAATGCTCAAATGGGATTTCTTTTTTTTTTTAAGTTCTAAAAGGGAATCTAAAATGCAAAATGGCACCAAGTCAAAAGGGAAGAGCCTCTGCTCTGGGGAGGCGGGAGGGAAACTAAGTGTCTCAGCTCCTTTGCTTCCTCTTTTGTTTACAGAATGCACCAGTCAAGTCTCTACTTCCTTGACAAGAACAAAGGTCCGTTTGGTTCCAAACAAGAAAAGCTGGGTGAAAGGAAGCAGAAGGAGGGCCCGAAGCTACATAAACAGGGCTTCTGCTACATGGAGCTGGGTTTCAGAAATGGGAAGTCAGCTGAGTATTTGACTTTTGTAGGGGTCAGGGGGCCATATGGAGGGGAAATGTGAAAATCACAAAATAAGTCTCCAGATAAGCCCAATGACAGCACATAAACACAAAGCGGAGATAATTCTCATGGGAAGTGTAACTGACCAAAGTGAATACATTATAAATAGATAACCAACCCAGATTTTTTTTTAAAGCACCACAACTCTGTGTGTATGTGGGTGTGTTTTCATTGCCACTTAAACAAATCAACACACACTTAATAGTCTGAAATAATCTAATCGCAATCTCTTACATTTCTGGAAAGCAAAAGTCTGCAGTCGGTTTCGCTGGGCTCATGTCACGTTGTTGGCAGGACTGCTCCCCTGGAGGCTCTAGAGGAATAACCCTTCCTTGCTGTTCTAGCTTCCAGAGGCTGCCTGAATCCTTTGGCGAATAAACATCCCTGCATCACTTCTGCTTCCTGCTCCCTTCCTCTTCACTTTCAACACCCCCTACCTCCTTCTTATAAGGACACCTGTGACAACATCCAGGGCATAATGCAGGGCAATGCCATCTAAGATCCCCAACAATACCACGTGGGCAATGCCCCATTTGACATACTAGATAATTAAGATTCCCAGGTTCTGGGGACTAAGAGGTGGACATCATGGGGACCACTATTCAGTCTACCAGGACTGTTAAAAAAAAAGAAAGAAAGAAAGAAAGAAAGAAAGAAAGAAAGAAAGAAAGAAAGAAAGAAAGAAAGAAAGAAAGCGCAGACTCACTACCAACTTCTTCCCCTGCATCTTGCCTCCCTAACCACACTCCACCAAAAGCTATTAGGCCCAGATAATTCTGCAGCCAAAAATATTTAATGTATCCAAGGGAACTAATAATTGTTATTTCTTATTTTTAATGTTCAAACTCTAGGGGAAAAAATGAGAGCGCCCCAACTTTTATTTTAAGGCTGCTATAACTTGATCTAAAGCCACACATAACACAAAAGACTATCAAAAGCTAATCTTACTTATAAATATAGATGCGGAAGTTAATTATAATGCAAGGAAAGTCAGCTATATCTAAGGAACACAAACACAGTTAAGCCCCAGAAAATCTATTCATATAATATATTAAATTAACAGTTTAAAGACAAATTACTTTTGATCATCTTAAAGCTGCATAAAACACATTTAATGAAACCCATCATCTATTTATGATACAAAGCACTAGCAAGAAAGAAAATGTAAATTCATAACCTGATAAATATTTATCTCACCATCTAGAGGAAAGAAAAAATGTATTAATAAGGAATTCATAGACAATAAACACAAATAACCAATAGACAGGAAAAAGATGCCCAAGCTGACTAGTTATCAAGGACCTGCCCATAATAGCCACCATGACATACTGACATATTCTTTAGATTAGCAAAAAATTATAAATACCGAAAAAGGCAAACATTCACAAGAGTGATGAAGTAATAGGGAATTGCATGCACTGTAGGGCCTGGGTGTTAGTATAACGTAGTAGCTCAGCAGTGCTCACCACTAAAGCCCCTACTTCTGGTTCTACTTGGTTCCATCCTGGCCTGGGTGGCTCTTCTTTCCTGCTCTGACTCCCTAAACTCCTATTGGCATCTCCCACCACCTATTCCTGGGGAGGCCAAGGATTGTCCTCAGGTGGAATCTCAACTATCCATGCCCCGTCCTCATGACAGAAGTCCCTCTTGACCTCCCACTTCCAGCGTGTCCTACTGTCTGGGCTGCAGTTTTCCTCAGTCCATATCACCGCCACACATCCCTCAACTCATCCCTCAGGTTCTCTGGACACAGATTTCAATCTTCGTTTCCAAGGTGGTCTAGGTTCTTGGAATGTTTGATTCGTGCAGTTGGAGCAGGGTGAAGGGTCCTAGAATGACACAGACAGAAACCAGGGGATGGACAGACAGACTAAACTATTGTTCTGTGTCCTACTCCGTTCAGGCTGCTCTAGAAAAGCAGCATAGACTGTGTGCTTGTAAACATGACACACATAGTTCTCACAGTTCTGGAGGATGAGACATCGGAATCAAGGTGCCAGAAGGTCCAGTGTCTGATGAGAACCCCCCTCCTGGTTCATAGACAGCCATGTGCTCTCACGTGGCAGAAAGGGTGAGGGGGGGAACGAGGGAGCTCCCTGGGGCTCCCTTTATCAGGGCATAACATCTCATTCCATGACCTGATCACCTCCCAGAGGACATGCCTTCTGGTACATCACCTCTCAGACATTGGATTTGAACCCGCGAATACTTGGCCATGTATCCCTGCCACCATAGTGGCAAAGCTGAGAATGAGCTCCATTTAAAGAAGTCAGTGTGTATGGATACATGAGAAAGGATGTCCATTGGAGATCCTGCATTACATGATATATGGAACCAGAGAATGGAGGGCTATAGGGTGGCACCTACATACAGCAGAACAATACACACTTCAAATTCACGATCTGTCATGGAAAAACCACACAATCCTGGACGCTAAACAAAATACGGAAGTTGGAGAAATATACCTATGGTATAATGCCATTTATAAGACTTCAAAAACATACATAATGTGATTTATTAATATGAAAACACTGATGGGCAGTATAAACACAAAAGGAGGGCAAGCAGTTACATCTGAGGAGGATACGGGGGTTGGGAGTGAGGATGGGGTACCAAGGTCCTACGATTCTACCAGAAATGAATTTTCTCCTCTTACAAAAATACCTGAAGCAGACGTGTGAGTGCGGTAAGGTAATCAAACCTGGGTGAGAAGCAAATGACTGTTTCCCACACGATTCTCGACACTGCTAGAATCTGAGCACCACTTCCCGGCACAGCCACCGTGACGACACCAGTCAGCCAACAGAGGCTGACTGAGCGGCAGGCGGTAGTTCCCGAGAGGTAATTTTCTTTTTCTCTTTTCTCCTCTTCCTCTGCCCTCTGCTCTTTGTGTTTTCTTTTCTTCTGCCCGTTAAAACAAATTCTATCTAGCTATCATAGTGGAAAAAATGGAAGGAAAGAATGAGGGGGAAAGGATGTGCTGCAGACAGAAGGCCCCAAAGGGGAAATGTCCAGAGAGACACTAAGCCAGAAGGATGAGCAGAAGTTCAGGGCAGAACAAAGACCCCCTCTCTTGCTTCAGATCCTTGCTCCAGAACAAAGAGGGCAGTTTCTCCTTCTCTTCTGGGAAAACACCCAAGAGTAACAGGATCCCAGGGAGCACATATGCAAACTCCCTATTTGATGAACTTACAAGACACCTGCAAGCCTGAACCACAGAATGTGAGGAAGGGGCCGCCAAGTGTAGAGCAAGTGAGGGCTGCAGGGGACGTGGAGGCCAGGGGCTGACCCAGTGAGATCCGGGCTGTTGGCATACTGCCACCCGTAGTGAGCTACTGCTCTGCCCAGAGCCCCGCCCCCCTCATTCCTTCAGGGTTAACTGGGAGAGTGTGCACAAGGTGGTAGAAGGACAGTCAGTGGACATGGCCTAAGGTATTTTCAGGAAGCAGGACAGGTGGACGTAAGCATAGAAACAGAGAGTCTGGATGTCTTTGCAGGTAACTGTCTGCGTTGGATGAGAGAATGAGCAGACTGCATCTGCATGATGGAAAGATCTCCGTGCAGTGTCCTGCTGGGGGAGAAGAAAGGCTGGACGAGCTCAGCCCTCCACTCACCTGTCCCACCAGGTGGGTAACTCTGGGACGTGCTCTCACCCACAGGTGGGCTTTCAGCACAGTCTACTTCAGAAAGGCTCTCCTCACTCAGCCTTATGGCCCCAGGGAAGAGGAGATACTATACTGACACTGTCAGAGAAAAGGAAAAGTGGCAAAAAAACAAATCACAGGCAAAGATCTCTCACCAGCATGAGGCTGCCATTGGGCCCAAGAAACGGAGAGCAGACATACTGATGGCCGCCATGTGTGTGATGCTTATTCAGTGGTGTGCCCGAGCCAGCTGTATTACTTTGCAAAAGCAATTGCACATGTTTCTTCCATGGTCAGCGGCCCTGCAGTGGTAGCTTGAGATTGGTCCTGGTGGTGGCTTACAGGATGGGGTCCAGCAAATGTGGAAGATCAGAGTGCTCGGGGTTTTCTTGTTGGTGGTGGTTTTTTGTTTGTTTGTTTGTTTCTTGCTTTTCCTTGGGAAGGCTGATACCAAACACTTACCAGCACACTCCTGGTACTTATCATATGCCTGGTATCAGATAGGACTTTCTTGTTAAGTAATTTATTGAAAGTGACAAGACTTTCTGAGTGGCCAAGCCTGAATGTGCATCTGTTCTCCACATTCTCTACACTCTATAGTCACTGCACAATATGACCAAATGTCTGCACATTATGACTGAATAACCATGAATTTAATGACAGCAACAGAACAAATGACAGTATCATGAACAGTGACCTTTCCAGAAAATAGCATAATCCCATGATATTGTGGTTCAGGAGAGAGATGGTGTGACAAGTAAAGCAGAATAAAATCCAGATCCACACAGGGAACAAATGATAATAACCAACCCACTGACCAACAAAATAAACTTATCAAACATTTTACAGGCAAATGTAAAATATCTTAAGAAGAGAATAAAGGGAAAAAAAGCAAAGCAACATTAAAAACACAACAAATAAAGTACTACAAAATACTTTGTACAAAAACAAAAAGTTCTAAAAGGATTAGAGTGAGAGAAATATTTAAGATAGATAAATCAACGTGTGATATTTATTGTCCCCTCCAAGAAAGAGAATAAGGAAACCAACAGTAACAACTAAATTAAATAAAGGGAACATTCTTGAGAAGTAGCCAGCAATAAAATAAAGGTTCAACCCACAGCCCCAAAAGACATGTCAGAGCCCATTAAAGAAGCACATTTATGAATAGTATAGCATATATGTTAAACTTCAAACAAAACACCCTTTGGTTTTGGACATTCAAAACAAAAGATCATGTAACCATTATAGTAGAAAGCCGGGCTGGTCTTGTACTCTTCTGTGGCCACATCCATTGTGAAAAAACAAGAAGGGCAAACTTATAAAATTGGAAATACTTAATGCTAGAATTCCATATTCATCCAGGAAGGTGAAGCAAATGCTCCTACAAGCAAAAGCCAAGTCCTTCCAACCATGCGACAGCACATTGCCCATCAATGCCCATGGCAACCCCAGCTTGGAGTGTCCTACTTTGCCACACTGAATCATGACTGCAGTCCTTGGGTTCCAGTTGGACACACCCATATGGTAAAGGCTTCATTTCCCCAGAAATGGTTGTAAGAGTAGATAAAGAATGCTGGGTACTTGATGTTATGATTCATTATCACAGCTCCAGACAGTTTATCAATTAATCCCTTTTACTTGAAGAAGATACATTTACATGATTTTTTCACTGCCTTTCCAGATATTTACTTATCTACACAAAAATCCAACCCTGTTATACTCATGAACAGGAAAAACCAGACCACCCAGAGAAATAATTAAAAAGTATTAAGAAAAATATCACAATGAGCATTAGGCAAAACCATAAATAAAACATTAATTAATAGAAACAATCACTTCATTATAAATATGTACCATGAACAAGTAAAGCAAAGAAGCAGAAAGCATATTCAGAAATCTTTCACTCTGTTCAAAATGTTAATATATTAGGAGAAAAATTCAAAAAAAACATATGCATGGATGCTGAAAAAAAAAGACATTCATTTCATTAATTATTCACTATCTTCAAAAATACTTAACAAAATAGTCATACAGTGTGCTTCCTCAGGTAGAAATGGCAACATTCCCTTTAAATTTTTATTCCCTTTGTATTCAAGAAAAAAAAAACAGGAAAATACTTCCTTACTGCAATTATGAACATTGTTCTAGAAGAACTAGTCATTGCAATCTGACCAAAGATATCATAAAAGCAATGGACAAGTGTAAGTAGGACATGATTTTGCAAATTCTGTGGTATTTTTTTTTAATATGAAAAACTGAGGAAGGGCAACTAAAGGAAGGTTTCTAATGGCTGTCAAAATAAAACTGATACTCAGTTATCAGCCTAACACATAGAGTGGAAGAAATGCTCAATTTACAAAAGTTACAAAAATGTCAATATAATTAGGAATTAAGTTAAAAGGTACACACTACAGAAAAAGCATTTTAGAACTCTAGCATGAGACATTAAGAAGATATGACATGTAAGAAATATAAGTTATTGGGTAGAAATATGAAGATAAAAATCAATCTTGAATCTAGATATTTTTGTACTTTTCAATATGATGTATAATTTATATACAGTGAAATGTACATATTTTAAGTGTATAGCTAGATGAATATTGTTAGTTTTATATACCTGTCAATCTAACACCCTAATCAAAATAGAGACTGTTTCTCTCACTGCTGAAATTTTTTTTGTGGAACTTTTGCTTTTTTTAATTTCTTTTTTAAACTTTTAATTATTTTTTTTCATTTTAAGTGATTTCTACACCCAACATGGGGTTTAAACTCAAAACACCGAGATCAAGAGTCACATGCTTTTTTGACTGAGGCAACCAGATGCCCCTCTTTTAATTATATTTAATTACACTTTTAATTACCTTCCTCCTGTTCCATGCAACTCATGTTGTGATGCCTGTTTATATGTGTGGGCTGTACCTGTTTTTGAGCTACATTTAAATGCAATCATACAATATGCATTCCCATTGTGACTGGTTCATTTTACTCAATATAATACCTACATATGGTATTACATGTGTCATATATATTGCATATGTATAATGCATGTGTAAGTGGCCCCTTCCTTTCTAATGCCAACTGGTTTTCTAGCGCATGATTAGACCACAACAGTCCTGTTTATGGACATCTGAACTGTTACTCAGTTGTGGCCTTTCTGATTTGACAAAGGCGTATATCCAGAATAGGGACACACAACTTACAATCACCAAAACGGCTAAAATTTTAAAAATGAAGGACAACAACAACTATTTCGAGAGTGTGGAGCAACTGGAAACTTCATACGTTACTGTTGAGAACATAGAATGGTATGGACTTTTGTAAACTGGACTGGTAGTTTCTTTTGAAGATAAACGTTCATCTTCTCTATGATGAAACAATTCCACTCCAGTTGGTTACCCGAGAGAAATGAAAGCATATGTCCACAAGAGAAATTATATTAAAATGTCCATAATATTTTTTATTACCTAAAAGTTAGAGTCTTATTTTATTGTGGTTCCAATACAAATGTCAGCCAAATGTATTTTATTTATTTATTTATTTGTATTCTGGTAATGTTCGTATAAAAAATAAACAAAAATAAACAAAAAATATCACTTGAAAAAGTGAAGAGGAAAAGGCCTTGTCATGTATTAAGAGACATTACAAAGCCCCAGAAAACTGAAATGTGGTGGTGCTGTTGCAGGAAAAGACAGATAATCGTTGTAAAAAATGAAACAAAAAGGTAGGCTACACAGACCTAAATAGTTGGGGTTTTACTATCTCACAAAGGTGGCATTCAACATGGGGAAACCAGAAGATTGATGGATCACTGCTTAATATTTCACATGAGGGCAAATGAGCAGCCATATTAAAAAGAATAGAATGAAGTTGGATTCCTTACCTGAAAAATGACATAGTAATAAATTCTATGTGGATCAATGTTTTAATTCACACCTTAGCATATAGTGCATTTGTACATCCCAATACGCTCTTCACAACAGATGCAGATAAAAATTAGATAAATTTCAACACCTTAATTGCAAACTAGAAATATAAATATCACAATCTAATATGAAATATCTACCCAAAACCTTAACAGATATGCTTAATGATAGACTAAAAAAAGGCAAAAAATTCATAAAAACCATGAAAATTGAGAAGGAAAACAAACGTCTCAAAGAAACAATAGGTCTACATATAAAAATTTGAGCATATATTATGGCAAGCAAGAAACTTAGAACAAACTGTTGAATATATGATAAATATACAAAAAATGAAGAATCAACAAGGCAGAGTTAGAAAGTCTAATAATAAGTAAGACTTACAAAACTGACAAAATCATAGTTACCTGAAAATCACTTAAAAATAAATCCAGCAGAAGCACCTGGGTGGTTCATTAAACATTTGCCTTCCACTCAGGTCATGATCCTGGAGTCCCGGGATCGAGCCCCACATAGGACTCCCTGCTCGGTGGGCAACCTGCTTCTCCTTCTCTCACTCCCCTGCTTGTGTTCCCTCTCTAGCTGTGTTCCTCTCTGTCAAGTAAATAAAAAAACTTACATAAATAAATAAACTTAAATAAATAAATATTTAACTTACTTAAATAAATAAATAAATAAATAAA
>PITA01026862.1:0-21948 GCA_004023965.1 Spilogale gracilis
ATCCCCATCCTCCTTTTGCCTACTTGTTTTGAGAGATGAATGTTAAAGTCACCAACTGTAATTGTGATTTTGTCTGCTTTCAGTTATGCCAGTTTTGCTTCTTATATTTGAAGCTCTGTTCTCAGTGACACAAGCATTTAGAATTGTGATATCATCCTGATAAGTTGGCCTTTTTAACATTATGAAATCTTTCTTTGCCTCTGGTAACGTTGCCTGCCTGGTATTAATAGTATCACATCAGCTTTCTTATGATTAGAGATTACAAGTATGTCTTTCACACCCTTTTATTTTTACCTTCCTGTGCTCTTACATTGAAAGTATATTTTCCATAAATAGCATGTAGTTTTTCTTACTTTTGGTAAATCCATTCTGACATTCTGCCTTTTTTTTAATGTATTTCTTAAAAATATTTTTTAAATTTTAATTTATTTTATTTTTTCAGTGTTCTAAGATTCATTGTTTATGCCCCACACCCAGTGCTCCATGCAATACATGCCCTCAGTACCCACCAGGCTCACCCACTCCCCACTCTTTCCCCTACAAGACCCTCAGTTTGTTTCTGAGTCCAAAGTCTCTCATGTTTCATCTCATTCTGCCTTTTAATTTTATGGTTTAGTTCATCTACATTTAATGTTCTATTGATGTGGTGAGGCTTAACTCTACCACTCAGCTCTTTGTTTTAATTTTGTTAATTTCCAAGAGAATGCAAGCCCTTTCTTTCAACTGGCAGTTAAATTGCAGGAGCAGTCACTCAAATTCCTCCTAGAGCTGCTTTCCGCTGTGGATGTGTCTCTGGTTTAGTTCGATGAAAGGCATCTGTGTTAACTCAGTCTCTACTTCCCCACATGCGACAGGTGCATTTTTAATACTATCAGTTTGTGGGAGCTGGGGAAGGACTAGACAACAATTTCAGATAGTTTCTGCTCCCCTTTGGATTCAGCCCCAGCCAGGCCCCCTGGAGAAAGGAAGAGGAACATGCCCTGTGCCATGTAACTCCTCTCTGCTCTGCAGGACCTCTCCCACCACTGCTTTCTCCCCGAGATTCAGGAGGCACAGATGGGGCTGGGGTTGTCCAGCTAAGCAACGGCTTTGTTGATTTTGTTGATTTTATGTTGCTTTGCATTTGTGACACATGTACATATCCCAGTGTGTCCCACCAGCCTTTTCTGTAGTTTAAGGCCTGACCGACTTCATCTCCCCTCTGATAAGGTTCTCCCCTTATGGTAGATGTGCTCTCCTCTCTGCCCAGATCAGGTATGGAGGCATGGAGGTTGCCATGGCCCCCTGGCCTTCTGTGAATACCTTTTTCTCTTGGGAAGTCAAGTTTTCAGGGCTTCCTTGCCTCGGTAGTTTTTCCTTGACCCATGTGAAAATAGGATTCTTATTTTCCTCAGGTTTTTCTGGATGTCAGGGAACAAAGGTCCTTCATGTCTTCTGCATCAAAACTGGGACTGTGTTTTTCTGTCTCTCTTGAATACGTTCCAATTAGGTACTCTTTCATTCTGAACACTCAGCTGAAACATCTTTTGTCAAGGTCAACAATGACTTCCATTTTGCAAAACCCTGTGGTCAATTCTTCATCCACATATTATTTTATTTGTGTGACAGTATGACACTGTTGCTCACATAGCTCTTCAAACACTTCACTTGGCTCCTGGAACGTGACTGTCCGTTAATGTCTTCATGACGACTTTTTATGTGTGTATATTTCTCCCAGTCTTCCCTGCTTCTAATTAGTGAAGTGCCCCAATGTCACACCTCTCTGTTCTATTTATGTCCACTCCTTCAGTGATATCATCCAGCCTCATGGTTGTAAATGGTACTTTTATATTGAGGGCTCCTTGATTTGTATTTAGAGCCCAGAACTGTCCCTGACTTCCAGACTTCTATATCCAACAACCTAAATAATATTTGTTCTCTGATATGTAATTTGCATCTCAAATAGCATATTCAAAGTAAAACACCTAGTTACTTCTCTAAAGTCCATTTTTTCTGCATTCTCCAAAGTTGCTCAGGTCAAAAATCTTTTAATTCCTTTCGATTCTTCTCTTTCTCTAATAACTGATGAACAATCCATAGGCAAATCCTATGTATTGACCTTCAAATTATACCCAGAATTTAAACAC
The DNA here is from genome assembly GCA_004023965.1 of Spilogale gracilis. Lineage (NCBI taxonomy): Eukaryota > Metazoa > Chordata > Mammalia > Carnivora > Mephitidae > Spilogale > Spilogale gracilis. The sequence continues at coordinate 2,127 of PITA01026862.1, forward strand.
CAACTTCACTGGTATCACCTGATTCAAGTCACTGTCCTCTCTTCCCTGATATTTGCAATAGCTTCCTAATCCATTTCCCTACTGTGAGACCCAACTGCTGCCACCTCTCAGCACTTGCTTCATGGTACTCTCAATAGAGCAGTGAAAAAATTCTGTTAAATGCTCATCATATGGGGCACGTGGGTGGCTCAGTTGGTTAGGCGACTGCCTTCGGCTCAGGTCATGATCCCGGAGACCTGGGATCGAGTCCCACATTGGGCTCCCTGCTCCGGCGGGAAGACTGCTTCTCCCTCTCTCACTCCCCCTGCTTGTGTTCCCTCTCTTGCTATGTCTCTCTCTGTCAAATAAATAGATAAAATCTTTAAAAACAAAACAAAACAAAAACGCTCATCATAGCACGCAACTGCTTTGCAGAGAACTTTCTAATGGCTTCCTTTATCACTCAGAGCTGAGGCCATTGGGAGACCTTATTTGACCTCGTTCCCTGCTAGTTCCCTCAGCCCTTCTGCTACCTTCTCTTTGCACATCTAGTTCCAGCACTCTGGCCTTCCTGTTACTCTTCACACACACAGGAAGCATGTTCTTGCTTCAAGTCTCGCTTGTGTTCATTCTCCTCTAAAACGCTTCCTGCCAGAAAGCCTCATTTAGCCCAACTTTCTGTGAGTCCGTTTTTCTATTGTGACTTAAAAAAAAAGGGTTTATTTTTTTTTGAGCAGTTTTACGTACATAGCAAAATTAAGAGGAAAGTCCAGAGATGTCCCATATGCCCCTGCCCCCACGCATGTATAGCCTCCTCCATTATAAGCCTCCCCCATTAGTGGGGTGCATTTGTTACAAGTGATGAATGCATCATTATCACCATATTTTATTTGGGGGATTGGGTATGATACCCACTTTATCCATTACAACCTTTACCATATTAATCATACCTGTTTTAAATCACTGGCCTGAGAATTCCTGCCATTCTGTTTCAGATGCTTGCTCTGTCTCTTCAAATTGTGTTGTTTGCCTTGTAGTATGTCATGTAATTTTTCTTTGATCACTGAACATGATGCACTGAGTAGAAAGAGCTGCTTTAAAAAGACTTTACTAATGTAGTGACACTTGTGAGAAGAGAAGTAATGTATAGCCCTAAGATTAGGTCTCAGCTTTTAGTGAGTTTTTGCCTCTGGATTATGAACTTCCCAAGTGTTTATCTGTTTTTTTCTCCCCATGTAGGTGGGACAAGATGGTTAGAGCCCCGGGTGGAGTTAAATACTTCCCTGCTCCACCTCCAGTAGGTTCTGATAACATTCTAGCAGAGGAGACTCCTGTTAGTTAATTGGCCCCAAGAGCAAATTAACTAAGTGAAAAAGAGCACAGTGCTCTGGCATTCTTCAAGGTGGTTCTTTTCCCCCTCCCTCTCTCAGAAGCCAGAGGAATTTTTCTGTGGTATTTACTGTGCAAACCTAGCTCCTGGAGGGAAATCTCCCAATGTTGTGGGAGTCTCCCTATGACTGGGTCCCCCTGAAGTTTTTAATTCTCAGACTTGCTTCCAACAATTTGTTAATGACAGTTCAGACTTCCCTCCTCCCCAGGCACTGGTTCCTGAAGCAGTTCCACTCTTGGGTCTCTGCTCCACGAAGCCATGTCTATATACAACTGTCTCCCCGATCTTGGGCACATGGTTTGTCCTGTGTCCTTCTCTTAAGGATCCAAGAAGAGCTGCTCATTTTTCAATCTATTTAGCTTTTTGCTTGTGGTTAGGACATAGTGGTGCCTTCCAAGCTCCTTACATTGGAACTGGAAGCTCCTTCAAATCTTTGATTAAATACCATTTTACTAGACCAGCCTTTCCTGACTAATCTATGTAAATAATAACACTTTCCTCAATCCCCATTCAATCTGCCTTTCCCCTTCCTGCTTTACTGCTCTCCTAGCCCTGATCTTTGTGACATAGGATAATCTCACTTAATCCTGTGTTTATTGTCTTTCTTTACCTTCTGGGAAGTATGCTCAATTATGGCAAGAACAGATTTGCTCTGTTCACCACTGTATCTCCAGTGTCTAGAACATGCTGACGTAGAACAGGGGCTCAAAAAAATGTTTCTTTCTTATATGAATGTGTGTGCTGGAGTCGCACTCTCATCTTCTCACTATTGCTATTACATTGTGACTCAGACTCCCATTTATTCACTCTAAGTGCTATAAAACTTTGGGATTCAATGGCATCATCTGAGGGAAACATTTCTCTGTATTGTTCTCGTTGATCTTACTTTAAATTAAATGAAGCTGATGATTAAGATGTGAGGCAGAGACATGACTCATACCAAACCCGGCTAGGTAGATCTGCCCTTTGGTCCCAAATTTAGTGCCCCTCTAATCTAGTCTTTTGCATTAAAGCTCTGCTTGCTTGGCCCCTTTCAGTGTTTTTGTCTCAAGCCAGATAGGCCCCAGGAGCAGCACAAAACCTTCTCAACAGATGCTATGGCATCAACAGAGAAATAGCCACATGCCGTTCTGGTATCTCTGCAAGTTCCATCGTAAAAATGTCCCTTCCAGTAACTTGTAGCTATAGGAACACGTATCGGAAATAAAATTGAATGAAACTATTCCTTTGTTCTATGAAGATGAAAATAAATCTTATTAAATCTCATGAAATTACAGTAAAAATGTCCGGTATATAAACACTGCTATTAGCTCTGTTTCTACTTTATTCAGAGTGAAGCAGCAAGGCCACCAACCTTCAGAGGAGACTTGGCCCTGTCACTGATTATGTCACTGATTAACTATGTGACCTTAGCTATGCCACTACTACCCCGTCAGTGGCCCAGGTCAAAATCCCCAGATTCATGTCAACTCTTCTATTTCTCCAATAATTTACATACAATCCACTAGCAAACCCTGTGTGTCTACCCTCAAATTATACCCAGGATTGTAGCACTAACTTCATTGGCATCTCCCTGGTTCAAGCCATTGCCTTCTCTACACTAGGCTTTTTTTTTTTCTCTTTTCTAAGCTTAGATAACTCCTGATATCATCCATCTCTGGGATTGATATGGATTTCTCTCTAGGAATCTATGGATTTTGTAGATCTAAAGTTTCAGAGCTTTGATTCATTATCCCAAGTATAGAGTGTATGCAATTTTTTTACGTCCAAAGAAAAAAAAATGGGCATGTGGGCAACTTGTATCCTAATAGGCAAAGGAGGAATTTGCACTTGAAATATGTTTTGGAAATTCAGACCTGGGAGCCAGGATGTATGAAAACTGGTGAGGCTTTCTGTTTATACTTCTACCATTGTTGTGGCTTTTACACTTCTGACATCAAATGTATGGGATTTTTCTACACCCTCAACCACTTTTCCAGCTCTCCAGACACCAACTAGGCATCCTACAATTTAGTTCAACTATGACACTAACTACCCGGGGTTAACATTGTTGTGGAAAAATGGGAGGTGACTGAGGAAACTCAAGTGGCGCCTGGAAATCAGGGAGAACACAGCTTTATTCCACTGGCGGGCTCAGTGGGATGATTCCGCAAAGACTGAGCACTGGACAGGATTAGGGGTGAGTTTTTATGGTTACAGGTGATGGGGGATGGTAATGGGACATTTTCGCAGGCTCTCATGGCCATTCACCCTCTTCATGCAGGGTGTATAATCTATACTCTATACAGGAGTGTTAGGGGGAGTGCTAAATTATCCCAGAGAACTTGTTTTTCATTCTCTCTCTGAGCCAAACTGGACAGCCATTCAGTCTTCTCGGGAGTAGTGGAGAGGAGCAGATAGGATGAGGCTGGCGCCTAGGAGTTTTTTTTCTGCCTCAGCATCAACTTCCATAGGTGTAAGCACTCAGTCCCATGAGAATTCTCTCACTTCAGATGCTTGTTACAAGTTATGGGTGCCCACACCACCCCTAGTTCTGTCCGATTTGGCCACAAGGGTCAAGGTTCCCACAATCCTGCCCTTTCAGCTTTGGCAATTTGCTGGGATGGCTCATGGAACTCAGGAAAGCAATTTACTTATGGTTTGTGGTTTATTGTAAAGGCTACAGCTTAGTAATGGATGAGTGGAAGAGATGGATAGCACAAGGTATGGTGAGGAAGAGGGAGCAAAGAGCTTCCATGCCGTCCCTGGGTGCTCCATCCTTTCAGCATGGGGATGCATTCACCAACCTTGAAACTCTCAGAACATGGGGCTTTTTATAGAGATTCCATTAAAGAGGCAGGAGGGATTAAACCGTTGGCCATTAGTGATTAACTCCATCTCCAGCCCCTCTCTCCTCCCCGGAGGTTGAGAATGGGGCTGAAATCCAAGCCCTCTAATCATGTCTTGCTCTATCTGGTAACCAACACAATCCTGAGCTGTGTAGGAGCCCACAGGCACCAGTCATCCCATTAGTATACAAAAGGCAGTTTTATCACTCCAAGAGATTTAAATTAGGAGTTGTGTGCCAAGAACAAAGGAAAAACCCCAGGAACCAAGACTAAAAAAGCAAATATTTACTTCTTATTGCATCACACCACCAAATCCACAGCTTCTCTTTCCCCGATACAGAGACTTCCTCGCTAAGCTGTTCCGTCCAACCTGTTCTTTCAAGACTTCACTGTCTGTCTGTAACACAGCCAAGGCAAATTAAAATTTTAAAAGAATAATCACATTTAAAGTCATGTTTTTATAAGAAGCATGCTTTTGTTGATACAATATAAAGCCTAGAATTGTTGTAAAGGTGAGTTTCTCACAATCATAGGCAGAAACACAAACTTACTCTAACACATAGGTCAGATCTTAAGCCCTCAAAGTCAGCTATGAAAGGTCTGAGAGTGATGTCTATTTCAGAGGTTGGCTGGTTTTATTTCTTACTGCTATTTTGGTTGAATGTCCATCAGAATAAATTAATTTCTGCAATGCTAGCAAACTACCTTCAAAACATAGTGGCTTATAACAACAAAAATTTATTTTTTGTTCACATTAGGGGTTCCTCGAGTCAGATGGTATCTCTACTCCTTGTCCTCTCATGTGGGGACCCAGACAGAATGAGCAACAGCTGTTGCAAAGGCTGACCGTCTCCATGGTGGAGGGGAAGAGCTCCAGATGGCCTTGAGCTCTGTCCTAGAATAAGATGCTCTGTCCTGGAAGTGACACCTGTAACCACAGCACACAATTCATTATCCAGAACTAGTCACAGAGTCCCCTCAACTCAATGGGCAGGGGAGGGTAGACAGGAGTGTAGACAAGACTCTCAATCCTATCCTATGTCCAGAAGGTAGAGAGCTGAAATATTTGATGAAGAACGTTAAGAAGGACCACATGTTGCAAGTAACCGAAGCATAATGTAGGGGAAAAATATTTTTTATTGAGATATAATTGACATGGAACATTATATTAGCTTCAGGTGTACAACACAATGGTTCAGTGTTTGCTTACCTTACAAAATAATCATCACAGTGAGTCTACTTACATACATAGGTACAATATTTTTCCTGTGATGAGAACTTTTAAGATCTACTCTCTAAGCAACTTTTCAAATATGTAATACAGTGTTATTAACTGTAGTCACCATGTTGTACATTTTATCCCCAGGACTTAGCTATCTTATAACAAGAAGTTTGTACCTTTGACCACCTTCATTCAGTCCACCCATCTGGTACTCCCCACCTCTGGCAAGTACCAATCTTTTCTCTGTATCTATGAGATTGGGTTTGGGTTTGTTTGTTTGGTTGGTTTGGTTTGTGGTTTGTTTTTGTTTTTGTTTTGTTTTAGATTCTACAGGTAAGTGAGATCATATGGGATTTGTCTTTCTCTAACTTTCTTCACTTAGCATAATGTCCTCAAGGTCCAACTATGTTGTCACAAATGGGAAGATTTCATTTGTTTATATGGATGAAAAATATCCCAGTATGTGTGTGGGGGGAGGGGTGTGCATGTGTGTGTGTGACATTTTCTTTAGCCAGTCATCCACTGGTAGCCACCTCAGTTATTTCATGTCTTGGCCATTGTAAGTAATGCTGCAATGAGCATAGATCTCTTCAAGTCAATGTTTTATTTTCTTCAGATAAATACCCAGAAATGGATTGCTAGAATATATGGTAGGTCTATTTTTAATTTTTAATGGAAATTTACATACTGTTTTCCACAGTGACTGCATTAATTTACATTCCCACTAACATGCACAAGGATTTCTTTTCCTCCACATCCTTGCCAACACTTATTATGCCTATCTGTTTGACAAAAGGCATTCTAATAAATGTGAGCTAATATTTCATTGATATTTTGATTTGTACTTTTCTGATGATTAGTGATAGTGGGCTTTTTTGGTGAAATGTCTTTTCATATTCTTTGACCATTTTTTAATTGGATTTTTTGGGGGTTTTTGCTGTTGAGTTGTATGAGTCCTTCATATATTTTGTATATTAAACCCTTATCAGATATATGATTTGTAAATATTTTCTCCTATTTGGTAGGTTGCTTTTTCATTTTGTTCTTTCCTTTTCTGTATAGAGCATTTTAGTTTAATGTAGCCCTACTTGTTTATTTTTGCTTTTGTTGCCTTTGCTAATGGCAATCCAAAAAAAATCATCACCAAGACTGGTGTCAAGAACTTACCCCTGTGTTTTCTTCTAAAAACTATGATTTCAGATCTCACATTCAAGTCTTTAATTTCTCTGAGTTAATTTGTGTGTATGGTGTAAGATGATGATCCAGTTTCATTCTTTTTTATGTGTATATGTGTATGTGTGGCCACTTTTTCCAGCACCATATATTGAAGAGACTGTCCTTTCCCTGTTGTATCTTCTTGGCTCCTTTGTCATAAATAGACCATACATGCATGGGTTTATTTCTGGGAATTCCATTCCCCCATTGATCTATATGTCTACTCTTATGGCACTACGATACTGTTTTGATTACTAGAGCTGTGTGATACAGTTTGAAATGAGGGAGCATGATGCTTCCAGCATTGGTCTTCTTTCTCAAGAAGTTGCTTTGGCTATTTCAGGTCTTTTGTGGATCCACACAAATTTTAGTATTATTTGTTCTGTTTCTGTAAAAACTGCCATTGGAATTTTTAAAAAAGATTTTATTTATTTGACAGAGAGATAGCGAGCACAAGTAGGCAGAGTGGCAGGCAGAGAGAGAGGGAGAAGCAAGCTCTCTGCTGAGCAGGAAGCCCAATGCGGGCTTGATCCCAGGACCCTGGGATCATGACCCAAGGCAAAGGCAGCCACTTACCCAGTTGAGCCACCCAGGCACCCTACGCCACTGGAATTTTGGTAAGGATTGCATTGAATCTGTATATTTCTTTGGATAATAAGGACATTTTAACAATCTTAATTCTTCTAATCCATGAGCCTGGTATATCTTTCCATTTATTTGCCTCTTCTGTGTCTTTTATCAATGTATTACAGTTTTCAGTGTAAAAGCCTTTTACTTCCTTGGAAAAAACATTTTTTGAAGGACTTAAGAAAATGAAAATGACTGGACCTCAGGAACCACTAGAATAAAATAACAGGCTCTTCATCTCTCTTTCACCTCTATTTTTTGCATCACTTTCATTCTTATTTCTCTTCTTCATATTCTGGTTTCTTCTAATTCTCTGAGATACATGAGGAAGATGGCCTATATCTGATCCCTAATTGTATATATTATCATTCAGACACTCTATTTAAATTGGCTTATTTCTTTCAGTTCCAGATGAAAGACCCTGATTGATTATGCCTGGCTCAGATGCTCACAAATGATTTAAACAATTCTTTCATGTGTCAGAATCATTGTGAAAAAAGTAACAAATAAACTGCAGTTGCCCCCTTGAATGTGGGCAGAAACAGTTTTAAAGGAGAGGCTATCTGGCAGATAATAAATAAATACATACATAAAAAAGTAAAAATCTGCTACATGTCTCTGTATGCATAAGACAATGGAAAGAATAGTCCTTGAGGTTTCCCTGTGAGCCTAAGGCATAAATGTAAGGGGGGAAAGACGGTTATAAAAATACCCCAATACTTGAATGCTAATTTTTGTTCAAATCTTTATAATCTCTGAGGCTAGAGCTTTCAACTACAAAGAAACTTGAGTGAGACCTACTCTAATACTTAGGACCTTATATCTGTTATATGAGTTTTGTAAGATTAAGGACCACACCTGTATCCCCAGGTCTTACCATAACCACAACAGATAAACTATAAACTTAAGGGAAAAAAGTATGGAGCATAAAAGATCATATAATTCTAAGTAAAGACCATTAGGATGAAATAATTTAAAATTTAATTTACTAATTATATTGAAAATGCATACAGTGAAATGTGCACAAAATTACAGAAAGAAGAGTGAAAATCCACCATCATGGTGGATTTTTTATAAAATAAACAGATAAAAAATCAGTAAAGATATGGAATATTCAAACAACACATTAAGAAAATAGAATAAACATACATATATAGCTGCTATACAGCAAAATTGCTGAATATATATTCTTTCCAAATACACATAGAATATTTACAAATATTAGTCATATATTGGACCTTAAGTTTAATATCTCAACGAATTTCAAAAGCCTGATGTAAATCTTTCCCAATATCTCACTAAAACAAAATCAGATCAGAAATCAATTGTAAAAATAAAATTCCCATATTTTTTAAATGAAAAAGTATATCTATAAATAACACATTGATAAAAGAACAAATCGATGCAAATCAAACCATATTTAAAAGTTAACAATAATGTGGGTGCCAGGGTGGCTCAGGTGGTTAAGGGTTAGCCTTTTGATATCTGCTGTGGTCATGATCTCAGGGTTATGGGATTGAGCCAGAGTTGGGGCTCAGTCCCTCTCCCTCCTTACCTGCCTTTCCCCTCACTCTCTGTCTCATTCTAAAAATGAATAAATAAGATATTTTTCTAAAGTGAACAATAATGAAAATATGGTTATCAATTTGTGTAGGGTACAGGTAAAACAGTATAAAAAAATCCATAGCCTTAAGTTCTTATGACAACCTATGATTTTTTCTTAAAACCATTGAGGGTTATGGTTGATTCTTAAAACAACCTATGATGACTTTAGTCAAGAATAAGAGAGAATCCAGGGCACTGAGGTGGCTCAGTTGGTTAAGCGTCTGCTTTCAGCTCAGGTCATGATCTCAGGTTCCTGGGATTGTACTCCACATCCTGCGTCAGGCTCCCTGTTTGGCTAGGAATCAGCTTCTCCTTCTCCTTCTTTGCCCCTTCCTCCACTCACATTCTCTCAAATAAATAAATAAATACATACATACATACATACATACATACATATCTTTAAAATAAAAAGAAAAGAGAAGATCCACAAATTAACTGTATTTTGAGTGAAAGGTGATACATAATTATAGAAGTTGCAGACATTAAAAAGATGGAAGAAGACGCTCTGAACATTGTATGCCAGTATATTGAAATGAAATGGGTAGGTCTTAGAAAAATATAAAACTGACACAAAAAGAAATAGAAACCTTGCAAATGCTATAATCTTTAAAGAAATGGGAATAGTAGTCAAAAATCCCCCTTTGGGAAATGAATCACTCTATGGATTTACCAATGAGGTCCATAATTAAAAGATAATTATAATCTTGCACAGACTCTTACAGAGAACATTCCACAAAAAGAGAAAATGGTTCCCAGCTCATTTAATACAGTTGGACTAATCTCAACCCCAAAACTAAACCTGAATGAATGTAGAAAAGATAAATTACAGACCAGATGAAAAAAATCAATCAATTAGCATACCAAATCCAGCAATGTATAAAATATATAACATAATGAAATTTTATTTGTACGAATGTAAAGTTTATTAATAATAATCAGTTAATTAACCTACATTACCACATTATCTAAATAAAGGAAAAAACTAATCTCAATAGATGCAGAAAGATTGCTAGAGATCATTCAACATCTTTTGAATTAAAAATACTCTGTAAAATTAAGAGGGAAATTCCTTAATGTGATAAAGGGTAAATAAAATAAACACACAGAAAGCATTATATTTCATGAAGTATTTCCATTGAGAACAAGGAACAAACCAGAATTCCCACTATCACTTACCAGCATTAAACTCTATACTATGGGTTCTAGTAGGTACAGTTGGGAAAGGGGGAAAAATAGTGCATAAAAATCAGAAATGAGGCGCCTGGGTGGCTCAGATGATTAAGCAACTGCCTTCGGCTCAGGTCATGATCCCGGAGTCCTGGGATCGAGCCCTACATCGGGCTCCCTGCTCGGCGGGAAGCCCGCTGCTCCCTCTCTCACTTCCCCTGCTTGTGTTCCCTCTCTCGCTGTGTTTCTCTCTGTCAAATAAATAAATAAAATCTTTAAAAAAAAATCAGAAATGATATGATCATGGTCAGAACATCCCACATATTCTCCAAATAAGTCTTAGAGTTAAGAAAATTAGGCAAACAAAAATCATTACCTTTCTATAAGTTAGTAATAAGTAGCAAATGAATAGAAAAGATACTATTTACAGGAACATCAAAAGTATGAAGTAGTAACAGAAAGGTCTCATAAAACATATGCCTTGGGGGGCGCCTGGGTGGCTCAGTTGGTTAAGCGACTGCCTTCAGCTCAGGTCATGATCCCGGAGACCCGAGATCGAGCCCCGCATCGGGCTCCCTGCTCGGCGGGAAGCCTGCTTCTCCCTCTCTCACTCCCTCTGCTTGTGTTCCCTCTCTGGCTGTGTTTCTCTCTGTTAAATAAATAAAATCTTTAAAAAAAACCAAAAAACAAAAAACATATGCCTTGGGGCGCTTGGGTGGCTCAGTCAGTTAAGTGTCCAGCTCTTGGTTTTAGTTCAGGTCATGATTTCAGGGTCATGAGATAGAGCCCCACTTTGGGCTCTGCACTGAGCTCAGAGTCTCCTTAAGATTCTTTCTCTCCCTCTGTCCCTCCCGCGACTTGTGCATGTGCATACTCTCTTTCTCTAGGATGAATAAGTGTTAAAAAAAAAAAAGTGCCTCACATAAAGATAAAATTCTAACACTTTATTAGATGTCATAAATAAATAAACATGGACAGTATTATATAGGAAGATAACATTTTAAAGACATCTCCTCAAATGGGTATGTAAATTCAATGTGATGTCGACATACTCAAAACACCAATGAGTATTTTATGTGGTTCTTTTTGTCCTTAGAATATACCATCAATGAACATACAGTCAAAATACTGGTTTACAAGTTACTTGGGTTAGTGTTTTCTTCTAAGTATTAAAATTTAATAGAATTAGTTCATTTGTTTCTGTTGACATGAAATTTTACTGTTTTATAAAACTACTTCTATTTCTTGCTGAATTATTTTTATTTCTTGAATATGTAACAATACAAAGACAAGAAGTATGTTGAAAAATGGGGAGTAAGAGAAGTCTGCTTCTTTCTCCTGCAACACTAGGTAACTAATTTCATTACTTTTTGGTTTATTTTTCTGTATTTCCTCTTGCCATATTCTGCAAATCCAAAGGGAAAAGAAGCAAATGTCTACCATGGAGAACTGAGGAAAGAAATTGTGATATACAATGGAGTACTCTAAGCAGTACAAGTGAAGAGACAATAGCAAGACATGTGAGCACAGATGACTCTCACAAGCATAATGAAGGAACAAGCATGTAAGTTCACAAATCAGTAAAACTCAATGTGTGTTTAAGAATACCTAGATAGGGGGGCACCTGGGTGGCTCAGTTGGTTAAGCGACTGCCTTCGGCTCAGGTTATGATCCTGGAGACCCGGGATCGAGTCCTGCATTGGGCTCCCTGCTCGGTGGGAAGCCTGCTTCTCCCTCTCTCACTCCCCCTGCTTGTGTTTCCTCTCTGGCTGTGTTTCTCTCTGTCAAATAAATAAAATCTTTAAAAAAAAAAAAAAAGAATACCTAGATAGGACATTAAAGGACAGGGGAACATAGGGAAATGATGATCACAGAAGTCAGGGTCATGATTGTCTTGGTGCTGGAGAAGGAAGGTGGTCAATGCGGTTGCTCATACTAGGGGACAATGTTCTGTTTGATGACACGGACAGTGGTTACATGGGTGTTTGCTTTATTTTTTTAGTCTTTAGGTACACATACGTGTGTGTGTGTGTGTGTGTGTGTGTGTGATATTTGTAGGCTAAAAAATAGAATTATAGTCCAAATATGATAATTTGAGTCAAAATATAGGGTTTTTTTCATACTAAAAATTAAACTTCAAAGGTGAATGTTTTTATAGTCTTTTCTCCTATGATCATATCTACAAACTATATTTATTGAACTCCCTGGTTCAGTGTAAAACTTACATTTACCAATATTGAACTGATGAAAAGGGAAATGAAGTTTATTTATGTCTCCTTCTTATCCACTGGGAAGGTAATGAGGCCTGGGGTTCTCCTCAGTTGTGAGATAAAGGGGATGACCAAAGTGGTGGATAAGGTTGTAAATTTTTGACCCTGACATTTGAGACCTGGGTAATCTCATCATTTCCAGAATAGACCCAAGGAGGGGTAGAAAGATAAGAGAGGAAAAAAAATGTCTCCTCCATTGGTTATTTTAATTTACAGGCTAACAGATGCATTTTAAAGGAAATAAATCTAGAGATATCTGACATAAGGTAAGCAGTCTGTCATTTTTATAGCTCTAGGGTGTGGTTTCATCCTCAGTCCCTTATGTCTATCTCCAATGCGTCATCTTCCAGAAATTTTATTCTCTGTAGGCCCTGAGTCAGCTTGAGTTGCTAAATGATCTGATTAGCAGGAAGAGAGACCCTGATTTCAGTACAGTATGATATGCAATGATATGCAGTCATCTGGAGTAGGTGACCCTTGTGCTTTTTGGGGATCTATTACTCATGGCATGAGTATCACCCAAAGGATGAGGCAGAGAAGCCCAACCCATTATCTAAGGATGATAAGTACTTGGAGATGTTGGGTCCACTGACCCAGCCCCACTGACCACCTAAGTGTGGAAGTGGGGAGATAGCATTTTAGCGCAGAGTCCTTGTGGTCCTGCCCCACACCATACCCCCACCCAGTGCAAGCTTCCCTATGGAGCTTGAGGCACCTTTGCCTCTGTACTCATAGCAGCACTCCCTGAACAGCGAGAGAGGGCAGGTGAGAGGACCCAGCACTTTGTAAGGCCATGTCAGGTATAAAATTGGGGGTACTGACCCCTTTTAAAAAATTCCTCAAATTCTATTCTCCTATGCTCTCCTCTATTATTAAATTTTCAAAGTCATTTTACAGCAGTTCATATTTTATTTTGACATTCATAACAACTCATGCAACTTGATCTCAGTTGTTTCTCATGCAAGTGGAAGAGAAGGACAGGGGTGTCTGGATGCCAGAAGACTTATATTTGGATGCCCTGGAGCAAAGAGAGAAGAATTTAAGTTCTTGGTGGAATATATCTCTCAAAACAGACTATCCTCACTTGATGAAAAGATCTGTAACCAATAACTTGAGTTTTGGTTCTAGTTATCCAGAGGCTACATTTTTTGCAAGGGGATCCCATTCCTCCCAGCCCCCTTCCCTCCCCTCTCTATACAGAGAAACATGGCCAGAGGTGCTACAGATACAGATTTGCTTCCTAGGCTTCAAGTCAGTCTTGTGGAAGAGGGAAAAATCAGATCAACATACCACAGAATCCTCCCTGAGCCCTAAAACCAGCCAGTTCTGGCACCATTTTTTATTCATGCAGTCAGTCTGCATGATTCTTCCAGAATGCAGCAGTGTCAGATTGATACATTGATTGTTTCACTCATGAACTAGCCCTGCTTGGATGTGATGCTTGGTTCTCTGAAACTTGTTTCCACATCTGCAAAATCAAGCGAATAGTAGCTACCTGGAGGATTCTCATGGGTATCAAATAAAATCATGGACAAAAGAACATTGCCCAAGAGAGACGTTGGATACATAGCTATTTTTAGCAGCTCTTATTTTTCTCTAGCCCGTTTTTTGATGTGACCATGCTGTAGATACACATCCCCTACAAAGTAGGTGGAGGAGGTTGATGGGTAATGGAAGGTCAGGAATCGGTGAACAAGCACAGTGTATAGAATTGGAATATCTGGGTCTCAGAATCTTCATCCACAACAGGTCTGAAAAGCAGATGGACTAGATTTCCAAGGACTTTATTTAGGTCAAGAGAAGTCAGTGTGCTTCTTGTCAATGTTTTCTTTCCTTCCCTCACTTGGGTTACTAATTAGTAACCTACTGGTATCAGCAAAGATCTGACTGCCCCTCCATTCCACCGAGAATAATCAGGCAGAAGCTGAGAAACATTGATATTCCCACTGCACAAGAAGAGATGAGTGGGGCTTGGGGTCTGAACTCAGCTAAGGCTCATCACTCAAGTGTTCTTTACTGTCTACCACAGCTTCCAGGATAAAAAGTGGAGGGTGGGAATCCATCACCTTCTGTCTCTCCATCATTAGAAAAATACAAGAGTTGAGGAACAGAAACCAAAGCACCCATCGTTGGCTCATGAACATCCTAGAGTTGGCTATGAATATATGTAAGTACATACCTATAAAATCACCATTTTTGTCAATTCTATTGATATTGATATTGATTTTAACTTTATATTTCCTTGTCCCTCAAAGAAAATTTTTTTATCATGTTCCTTTCTTTACCTTTTTTCCCCCCTCATGTTAAATGTACTCTGTAATCCCCATCTCCTATAACCCCCATGCTCTCACTCACCTCCCCTCTGGTAACTACCAGTTTATTCTCTGGAGTTTGTTTCTCTCTCTTTTTTTTTCCTTTGCTTGCCTCAAAGAAAATTCTTATACTTAAGACATGACAACTATGTTTTTAGGGAGCAAGAAAATACTCTAGAAGAATTTTTATTTATATATGTATTTTCATTCATGATGAAAAATCATGCAGTCAGTCTGCATGATTCTTCCAGAATGCAGCAGTGTCAGATTGATACATTGATTGTTTCACTCATGAACTAGCCCTGCTTGGATGTGATGCTTGGTTCTCTGAAACTTGTTTCCACATCTGCAAAATCAAGCGAATAGTAGCTACCTGGAGGATTCTCATGGGTATCAAATAAAATCATGGACAAAAGAACGTTGCCCAAGAGAGACGTTGGATACATAGCTATTTTTAGCAGCTCTTATTTTTCTCTAGCCCGTTTTTTGATGTGACCATGCTGTAGATACACATCCCCTACAAAGTATTAAAGAAAATATAGAAATAGCAAAAGACAATGAATCACTTTGAATCTCAGTGCCCTGCCACAATGATCCTTACCATTTTGATGCCATTCTTTCTTTAGGAAATTTTCTTTTCAACAATTCTTTCCTTATTCCTATTGGTTAAAGTATGTGAAATCAATAAAATAACTCAATAATCTAACTGACAGCATTAGCCATTACTTCCTTTCCCAGTAGATTTTAAGTTCCTTTAGGCAAGAACTGTGTCTTATTCAAATTTCTATTTCTGATTGTTCGCTTTTCCTAAGGGCCTACCATAGTGCCTCTACCTACCAAGTATGCAATGAATCCTGCTGGATCATATTCTGCATGAAAATTGTAGAAGACCTAAAAAGCCCTGGGAATAAAGATTCAAGTGTCAAGTGAAAGATGGGTTCGAAATTGACATAGTAATAAAGTATCTACACGATTCCCAGGTCAGCCCGATTCCAAATAGACACTCAATATTGGGATACCTATTTTCTCCCAGGTAAGAGCATTCCAATTTACTGGGCTCATTCAGAATTTGGACAGTGCCCTGCCATTCAAATCAAGGTAGCCCTCTAGCAACAAACTTACTTGAGAGGAACATGTAAAGTAGACTTTTATTAACAAATGCCTTGCCCTTGCTCACTCTCCAAAGGAAGTGGCAGAACCTTTTTTTTTTTTTTTTTTTTTGGTGTGATAAAGACGATTAACTAAATGAGGAGCTGCAGTTAATCTAAGAGTTTGCCCTGATAGTCCTGAAGTCTGATTTTGGAAAATAAAATTGGAAGGTCTTGATTTCTCTGGGGTTTTTCAGTGCACCCTTATGCAGTTCTGCCAAAGAATTTCCAAGTGTGGATGAAGTGTGTGTGTGTGTGTGTGTGTGTGTGTGTGCGCGCGCGCGCGCGCGCACCAGTGTCTCCAGTGTCTCACTTGTGTCTAAAATTTTTGAACTTTAAAATATTATAATAATCAAAATAGCAAAATAGGAAGACATTTTAATAGAACCATGGTATCTTGGGTCCGGTCATCTCACTGATACTCCCTCCCAATATTTCAACATACCTAGTATGTAGTTTCTTAGTATCTGCTAGAATATTTTCAGTGTTGGGGAATTTACTACCTCCCCTTGCCCCCCACCCCCCCAAAAGTCCATCTTTGGATGTGGAAATTTCCAAAGAGTGTGCCTTCTACTCAATGACAACATTTTAAGGGAGAAAGCTAATGAGTTATAATTATGCATTGAAGTCCTACCTCTGTGGATCCATGTGTCCCTCTGGGCTAACCCAGGAGACTTCACACCAGAGTGTTAGCCATGGAACGGCAGATTCGCATTTGCAGTGTCAGAGGAAGATAAAACAGACCCTAGAGAACTGTGAGAACGGAACTGGGTGGGGTGGCCCAGGTGTGTGTGGGGGGATATAGGGAGGGGAAGACAGGACAGAGAAGGAAGTGTAAATTCTCAGACAGATTAAAGAAGACATCAATGCCTCCATTTGACCTCAGTCTGCACCTGCTAATTGATTAAATTCTTTTTCACTGCTCTCTTAGCTCAGGGGAAAGACCCCATGGGAAAAGCATCCCCTGATGGGAATGAAGACGACTCCCTCAAGCAGTAGGGACTGGCCTGAGTCAGCAAGCCCCATTTGATCAGCCCCAAGATAATGATCATCTTGATCTTTATGGCCCACCTGCATGTACCCACCAACCTTTGTCCCATGCTTTCCTTATATGAACTGAAAAGTATCTTCAGCACTTTGGAGACCATCTTTGAGACTCTAGTCTGCTGTCTTCCTGGTGTCAGCCTCACTGAAATAAGTCCCTTTCCTGTTTCCCCACAAGTGTTTCTGCCTTTGGATTTTGTCAGCAGTGAGTGACCCAAGCTGGTTTGGAACACCTGGAGAAAGGTGCTGTCACCCCCCTGTGCCCTGGTTATACAGAGGGTCCTCTGGGGACCAGGGAGGGGGCAAAAAACATGAACATGAAAAGGATTTTGAATTCAATTTTTGAACACCCTCGATTTTCTACTGGATCTTTGTAGGAGTGCTGACCACACTAATTCCATTTTCTTCTGGGACACACAATGATCACCCTCTGGACGTGTGCTCTAGGTCTCCTGGAGGTAATATATGCTCTAAACTGAACACGGGAAGGCTTGTTCTTATCGCCCCTAATGTTGTTTTGATAACTAGTTGAGATAACATAGTTTCTCCCCCTTCCAGCCCTCTGGCACAGTAGTGCCACGAGGTCTACGAAATGTTAAAACCTTTGACCTTCTTTACCACAGTAACCTCTACACATTCCCTCCCTCCATAAAATCTGTGCATTGAAGTTGAGACTTGACAGGGTATAGCTATATGGCACCTGGATCACCATATTCCTGATCCCCACTCAGTAAACCACCCTGGATAAAACTCTGTGTAAACAGTATGGGGTGGCCTGCTTTGTTTTTTTATATCACAGGGCCTTCTCCTCTCACTTCCTGGACTCTATCACCCATTTATCTGTTCTTCCTTCAGAGCACCCAGGTCATGGGACAGGGACACGGGCCATCCTCAGTGAGCTGGCTGCTCAGAGACAGTTTCTAAAGGCAGTGCCAACAGCAGTTACCACTTATGAGGACCTGTGAGGGCTTTATCAACATCACTCTTTACATCTTTGCAGGCAACCTCTTTTTTTTAAAGATTTTATTTATTTATTTGACAGAGAGAAGTACAGCCAGAGAGGGAACACAAGCAGGGGGAGTAGGAGAGGGAGAAGCAGGCTTCCCGTGGAGCAGGGAGCCCGATGTGGGACTCAATCCCGAGTCTCCGGGATCATGGCCTGAGCCGAAGACAGTCGCTTAACCAACTGAGCCACTCAGGTGCCCCTGTAGGCAACCTCTTAGTTATTCTCACTTTACAGACAAGGAAAATGAGGCTGAGGCAGGTAGATAACTAGTTGAAAGTAAAACAAATTGGGGCCCCTGAGTGGTTCATTTGCTTAAGCATCTGACTCTCAGTTTCAGCTCAGGTGTGGATCTCAGGGTCCTGGGATCAAGTCCCACGTTGGGCTCTTTGCTCAGTGGCGGAGCTCGCTTTGCCCTCTGCCAGCTGCTCCCCCTGCTTGTGCTTGCTCTCTCTGACAAATAAAAAAAATTTTTTAAAATTTTTTTAAAAGCAATAATAAATCATATATGGAATATAATAAGCTAAATAATAAACTGTCTTTCGTGAGAACTAAAAATTGCCAGGCAGAAGACCTATCATGAAAGAATTTTTTAAATTCAACTCTAATTGCTTGTGTTTAATATATTTATTGAGTTAATAATAGATAGGGAGAAGTGTCCAAAAAAAAAAAAAGGTGAAAAGAAGGCTGAGGGTAGCACTGGTGATGAGCGCGGATCTAAGATGGAGATGCCCCAGCCACTTACCCCTCACACACACACCAGACAGACAGACACCCATGTCTGCAGAAAAGTGTCTGAGCAGGTGTCACCCATGAGTGCACAAATGAGGAAGTAGAGGGGAGAAGCAGGATTTATGTAAAGGAAGGGACTAGAAGGAGTTATTTCCTGGTCCCTGCTTTTCAAGGCCCAGCTTTGCAAAATGGAAACAAATGAACAATCATTTTGTTCTTGCACATAAAACAAGTCCCAAAATACGCACTACGCACTACGGTGACTAACGATGACTGAGCTGGAATGTGCTTCAAGAGGCAATTGTGAAGACACACAGCTTACACTTATTTCCAGTGGTATTTCCAGGGAGTCCCTGCTCACTCAGCTTTGGACAACATGCACATGCAACATCTGATCTTCCTTCACTGACGAACCCCAACTGTAGATCCCCTGTGCCCTCCTGCCCTCAGCCTTCCTAGCCCTCAGCCTCCCTCAAGCAGTAGGGACTGGCCTGAGTCAGCAAGCCCCATTTGCCCTCAGCCTTCCTAGCGTCTCCCTCCAAGGTGATGCACTGAACTCTTGGAAGCCAAATACAATTGTGTGGGGGTATGTTTTTGTTTGCTTGTTTGTTTTTGCAGATAGTTCTTTTTTAAAAAAAGATTTTTTTTTATTGACAGAGAGAAAGATCACAAGTAGGCAGAGAGGCAGGCAGAGAGAGAGGAGGAAGCAGGCTCCCTGCTGAGCAGAGAGCCCGACGCAGGCCTCGATCCCAGGATCCTGAGATCATGACCTGAGCTGAAGGTAGAGGCTTTAACCCACTGAGCCACCCAGGTGCCTTTGCAGATAGTTCTTAAAGCACTGGTGAATTCTGATTGATCTGTTTTCGGCCATTCTATTTGGAGGTTCTGGTCTTTCATCTTTATTGTTTCCAAAGGCCATCAGATTTTCATTTAAGAAAGCTGCAAGCTACAAGGAGTCCAGGGGCATTGCTGGAGACTGTAAGTGTATTATGTGCTAACAGAAGAGTGGGATATCTGTGACTCGCTGAGTTTCTTTTTTTTTGTTTTGTTTTTTTTTGTTTTAATTTTTTTATTGTTACTAAAATTTTTTTTTCCAGTGTTTCAAGATTCATTCCCCATTCCCCACACCCAGTGCTCCCCGCTTTAGGTGTCCCCAGTACCCACCACCAGGCTCTCCCATCCCTCCACCCCCCTCCCTCCAAGTCCCTCAGTTTGTTTCTGTGTTCAAAGTCTCTGTTGTTTTGTTTCCCTCCCTAGATTACCCTAGTTCCCATTTGCTT
>PITA01026863.1:0-21924 GCA_004023965.1 Spilogale gracilis
AGAAGAAGAAGAAGAAGGAGAAGAAGAAGGAGGAGGAGAAAATTAGTTCAAGAAACTTTTCACAGCTAGCAATAACTTCTGCTCCTTAATATCCTCCTTTCTTGGGCACAGGCAGCCCTTGCCTGTTTACATCCTCAGCCTCTTTTCTCAGCCTTAGCATCTTCCTGGCTGAGGGGAAAGCTCCATGGCTTGGCCCGTGGAAGCATGGCTGTGCTATCCACTGAGCCATAACACTGAACCTTCTTACCTGAAAGGAAGGGAACTGTGTCCCTAAGCACCTAACAGAGTTCCATTGCATAGCCTTTGTATTGAGTTGAATAATGTCTCCCCAGAATTCATATCCACCCAGAGCCTCAGAATGCGACCTTGGAAATACAGTCTTGGCAGATAAAATTAAGATAAGAATTAAGATGAGATCATACTAGGTTCAGGTGAAAATGCCATTATAAGAGAAAGAAAAGAACACACAAAGGCACTGGGAAGAAGGCCATGTGAAGACAGAAGCAAAGACTGGAATTATGCTGCCCCAAGCTGAGGAACCCCAAAAGCATCATCAACTAGAAGAAGCAAGAAAGAATTCTCTCCCTCTCTCCCTCTCCCCCTTGAGGCGAAAGAGGGAGCATGACGATACCAACGACTTGATAGTGGACTCTGGTCTCCAGAACTGTGAAACAATAAATTCCTGTGGTTCTAACCCCACTTGTGGCACTGTGTTACAGCAGCCCTAGGAAACACTTGCAATCACCAAAGAGCCAGACTGCCATCCCATGTTTGGGTAATCATTCATGTACCACTATCTGAAGACACAAAACAAAACGAAATCATACAATGAACAAAAAAAGTTCAAATGTACAATAACCACATAAAAGGAATTTAAAGTCAAGATCACTTTGTTAGACTGATCTTTGAAAGACTATTTGCTGTAATGTCTAGAAAAACTGAAGCTGACTTAGAGCTTCACTGTGAGCTCTAAAATCAATTTGAAATATAGGTACACTGAAGCTCTTTGATCCTATTTTTAGAAGACCTCTGCCCAGGGATTTTGGAGAAGCAGCCTTATCCCTTCAATTTCTACAGACCCATTTAGCAAGAGTATCTCACTTACAAAAAACTGTGAAAAGTGGTGGAAACAAACTTGTTTGTATCATTTCATTCTTTTTTTTTTTAAGATTTTATTTATTTATCTGACAAAGAGAAATACAGCCAGAGAGGGAACACAAACAAGGGAAGGGAGAGAGGGAGAAGCAGGCTTCCCACTGAGCAAGGAGCCCAATGTGGGGCTCGATCCCGGGACTCTAGGATCATGACCTGAGCTGAAGGCAGTCGCTTAACCAACTGAGCCACCCAGGCACCCCATGTATCATTTCATTCTTGACAAGTCTGTAACTTACGCTCTCTCATTAGGTAGGCTGAAAAAAAGCTTATCAGAGAATTGGTCAATACTACCTTGAAAACAGCATCATTGTTATTATCATACACAGTACACTAGGCAAAATAACCCCCAGAATGTGAGAAAAAAATCAGGAAAGTATCACTCTCAAATGAAACAGATGAATAACAGCAAAAAGGAGAGAAGGGGCCAAATTTAAAAACTGTTTCTAAATGAACTGCTGAAAAACTAAGATATTTCTCAGCTTTTCTTCAGGAGACTGGGAAGAAGGCCATGTGAAGACAGAAGCAAAGACGGGAATTATGCTGCCCCATAATCTGCTCATGAAGATCTCTGTGAGATACAATAGTATAAATAAACTGTAACTTAATTGTTTATTTCCTGCCTGAAGGAATGATATGGGAACAGAAGAGTAGTGAGATGCACAGAATCAAAAAAAGGTAAATAGGCTCTTGTGCAATGAAAGCATGTCCTCTGGCCAAGCCAGCAGAGTGTTTCTATCCCTACACTAGAGACACAGGGGTAGATACAGACTTTAAGGAAATACAACCTAGAGGACATTCTTTTTCTTTATTATTTCTTTTTCTTTTCTTCCTCTCTTTCTTTTTCTTTCTTTTTTTTAAAAGTAAGCTCTACACCCAACATGAGGCTTGAACTCACAACCATGAGACCAAGAGTCACATGCTCTACCAACTGAGCCACCCCGGGGGAAGTTTTTAATATAAAAGGCAAAATTGTGAATTCAAAATGAAAAAGTAAATATTTATTTAATATTTTATTTCAAAATTTAATATTTTATTTCAAAATAAAAAGTAAATATTTCTATAAAGACAAGAATTCACAATGAATTACTAGAGGCTTGCAACTTAAGTCCCATTGTTCTGAAATCTCTTCAAGCAATTTACCAAAAATGTGTCTATAGAAAGTCTTCCTGGGTGCAGTTCTGGCTTCCTCTCTCAACCTAGAACGCACTACAGATCCTAGAGGTTCCCAGCACTCACGAGGGGCCAAAGCTGAAGGGTTTTTTTTTACGTTATGTTACTTCTGCCTCTGTAGAGAAGGTTGTATCCAGACTGCATCGTAACACAGACTTCTTCCCGGAGCAGGAGAGAATGCACTGTCAAGCAGCGGCATGTACTTCTAATTGTAAATTAATAATAAACAGACATTTTGGCTTTCAATCTCTTTTGAGTTCAATCTTCATGAGTCAGTCCCTAAGAACAAAAAGCGTTGACAATGAGGGAGGTTGAATATTGTGGTCCCTAGCAAATAATACCATACTCATACATATCACACTTGGCCAGCCAGTCACACTATATTTTTGATACCTTCACCAGTACCACATGGTTCCAAGACCATATATCCACTTAGCAAGAAATGCTTGACTCTTCCCCTTCCCAGACACACACACACACACACACACACACACACACACCCCTTTCTCTCACAAGAGACAGCTTACTCCATTCCCTAAAGACCAACTATGATCTGAGTTTAGAATGAATTTATGTCTAATACAGTAGTTCTTGCCCTTAGCTGTGCATCAGAATCACAAAGAAGAAAAATGTTCTGATAACAATACACAAAATAGATTTTTAAAAAAGAGGAATAATCAATGCCATCAGACCAAGGAATAAACTAGTCCCTTCATTAAAAAGAATCATATCTTATTTCCCTGGCACGAGGTCATAACAGGGCTATTTATGAAAAGGAATACTAGAGGAGGGGATGGGCTTTTTAGAAGAAGAAGAGTTAAGTTTCATGCAAATTTCATTTGCAATACTGCAGAATATGTCCAGTTACAGATATCTAGTCACCGTGTACTGCAATTACATTTTACCTTCATGCATGTCTTTACATTCCAGTAGATTGTGACCCCCATGAAGTCAGGTATCTTATTCACCTTTATAATCTTGGTGTCCATCTCAGAGCCTACGATAAAGAAAGAGCTCAATAAATATCTTATGAACGGATGAACAAATAAACAGACATATGGAGTAAATTAACCTGTGTTTGATAATCTGTTTAGGAACTGAATCATCTAGACTGAAGCTTTTCCATGCACACCTTGATGTCTGGAAACCCTGATTCTCTCATTCTGTCTACCCGGCCACCAGATTCTCCCAAAGACTTCCTTCTTTTAAAGTCTTCACTCCCCTATTCCACATGCTCATCAATTCATATTACTACTCCTCGTTATTACTCTGTAATGCCAATTGCTCATCTAGAATATCAGCTGGTAATCTCCCTATATTCTCTATATTCTGTGTTTGGCCTTCCAAGCTGCATGCCCCCTACCACTTGTAACTGCATCCCAATGCCCATGGCAGTCCTCACCTGATCCCTCCCAATTTGTCCTTGTTTCCATGGTGCACTGGCCCATGTACTAGCATGAAAGAAATGGCAAGCACAAAGGCTGGACCTGAAAGGGTTTAATGAAAGTATTAATTAAAGAACTAAAGACCAGGATGGCTAAAAGTAACAAGACAGGAAATAACAAATGTTGGTGAGGATGTTCTATACTGTTGGTGGGAATGAAAGCTGGTACAGCCACTCTGAAAAACGGTACAGAGTTTCATCAAGAAGTTAAAAATAGAACTACCCTACAATCCAGCAATTGCACTACTAGGTATTTACCTCAAAGATACAAACATAGTAATCTGAAGAGTCACCTGCACCCCAATGTTCAAGCAGCAATGTCCACAATAGCCAAACTGTGGAGAGAGTTGAGATGAATGGGTAAAGAAGATGTGTGTGTACACACACACATACACACACACACACACACACACACACACACACACACACTGGAATACTATGCAGCCATCATAAAGGATGAATACTTACATTTACATCGACATGGATGGAACTGGAGGGTATTATGCTGAGCAAAATAAGTCAATCAGAAAAGCGATTATCATATGGTTTCATTCATATGTGGAATATAAGAAACAGTGCAGAGGGTCATAGGGGAAGAGAGGGACAACTGGGAAGTAGTCAGAGAGGGAGAAAAACTATAAGAGACTCTTAGCTATAGGAAACAAACAGGATTACAGAAGGGAGAAGGTGGGGAGATGGGGTAACTGGGTGAAGGGCATTAAGGAGGGCATCTGATGTGATGAGCACTGGGTATTATACACAACTGATGAATTACTGAACACTACATCTGAAATTAATGATGTACTATATGTTGGCTATTTTAATTTAAATAAAAATAAATAAGAAAAGAGATATGGACAAGGCTAGGAGGAGAAAAAGGCCTAGAGAAACACCCAGGGAACAACAGTGGGAAATCGTCAACCCAAACTGAAGAAGCAAGAATAGTAAGTGTTGCTGCCAGAAACTGGAAAAAGTTTGGAGCCACAAAAGCTATAACCATAGAATACAGCCTCTGCCGAAACTGTGGCCAAGTGAAGGTGGGAGAAGGGGAATAAATACTTTAACCTCTTTCTCTTCCAACTTTCCAACACTCCATAGCTGTCTTCCTTTGACCAATCAAACTGCTCTAGAAGCCAAAAGACAAGGGGACCCTGGTAATGGAATCCATAGACGTCAGTGGTCTAGGGCACACAAGGTGAAGGGCACAGTGTGGATCAAGGTATGGGTGGGGGGAAGCAAACTGAGAATAACCAATACAGTCCACCTCCCTTTTGCTACTCAGTTTCCACTCTTGACCCTTAACTGGATGAAGAACTTCTGATCCCATCATGGAGAAACAGTCTCATCACAGTTTCTTAGTTAAGTGATGTCCGTTTTGTGATACTTCCCACTGGAACCTAAATTGTAGAGTTGGTCACCATTAGCACTCTTCTTAAAATGTAAGGAAAAAAAAAGAAAACAGCTAATGAACTTAAAAATAGCTTCTTCTTTTTTTTAACTTAGACAGCTCTCCTTTATTTTTAAGATCAGATATTGGCTGAACCCTCAAAACATTAAGTAGATAGAATCCATTGGTCTGAAGAGTGAGACACCGGATTCATTTTACATCTGGTGCTTTACCAATAAATCGCCTAAATGTAAGGGGTTTGGTAGTGACTTGTCATCTATCAGATGCAATATCTGTGCTAAAAGGTCAATTTTGTCTTCACTTTACACAGATGCCTTTTGATGGTGATATCTGTGAGGCAAGAGCACATGGTTTTAAACATTAAAATTAACTTCTACAGTGTTCTGAAGCTAATCACAAGACCTAAATAATAATAGCTTCCCTGTTTTATCACTATTCCCTTACCCACTGCCAATACTTAGCAGTACAGAATTATTTTTTTTAAGATTTTAATTTATTTGACAGAGAGAAACACAGCTAGAGAAGGAATACAAGCAGACTTCCCGCTGAGCAGGGAGCCTGATGTGGGGCTTGAACCCTGGACTCCAGGATCATGACCTGAGCCGAAGGCAACTGCTTAACGACTGAGCCACCCAGGCGCCCCCAGAATTCTTTTTTTTTAATTTAAGTATATTGACACACAGTGTTAAATTAGTGTCACGTGTACAACATAGTGATTCAACTTCTCTGTATGTTATCTTATGGCCACCGTAAGTGCAACTACCATCTGTCATTATCCACTACTATTACAATATCATTGACTATATTTCCTATACTGTTCTTTTTATTCCCATGACTTATTCACTCCTTAACTGGAAGCCTATATCTCCCACTCCCCTTCAACCATTTTGCTCATTACCCCAAGTCCCTCCCCTCTGGTAACCATCAGTTTGTTCTCCATATTTATAGGTCTGATTCTGCTTTTTGTTTAGTCATTTGGTTTCTTAGATTCTACATGTAAGTGAAATCATAGGATACTTGTCTTTCTCTGTCTGACTTACTTCACTTAGCATAGCACCTCTGGGTCCATCCACATTGTGGCAAAGGCTAATCTCATCCTTTTTAAGGCTGTGTAATATTCCTGTGTGTGTGTGTGTGTGTGTGTGTGTGTGTGTACACATATCTATCAGAATGACTGAAATAAAAGACAAAAGGAATAACAAGTGTTGAAGAGGCTTCAGGTGAAAAAAGGTACCCTCATACACTGTTGATGGAATGGATAGAATTCTTTATCTACTATGTTAATCAAACATTCTTTCCTGCAAAATCTGAGTCCTTAGTATTTCTGACTTTATTAAGCTATTGTAATTTCTCATTGATTAGTACTTTGAGATGGGAATTACAGATTTCACGTCTATTCCTTTTGTACACTCTCCAGAGAAGCCAAAAGTGTCCCATCCGTTTCACAATTTAATCTCATGGTTTCCATGGCAACTAAGTGCCACAACTATTTGATCTCTCTTTAGTCCCCTCCCTATATTCCATCACATGCTACCTTCAATGATAATTTGAGTAATGTGATGTCATCACGTGATACGCTATATCCCATCTTGCCCCCATAAAGGAAGTTATCCATACACTCAAATATGTGAGCATTACAATCCTACAATGCCACTTTGAGAATCTGACTCCTGGGGTCACTTCTCAGAACAGTATCAGCCACGGTCTTAGTAGGAACATGATAGTTCACTCAAAGAGTCCCTCAGCATTTTCTTCTTTCCATACTCCAAACTTTGGCCAGAGTATCTCATCAACCCAACTCAGCAAGAAAACTTAGGGCAAACTTTGGTGATGCAATCCATAAAGGTCACAGAACAAGTCATAGAAACCTAGAGAATGAGTGGGATAGAGTAGTCAGACAATAATAAGACATTTTTTAAAAAGCAACTTGTTTTTGTAAGTTATAATTCCTGAATTATAAAATTTAAGCTTGAGAAGACTTTTAAATCTTCTTTACTGGATAAAAATATCAGTATATCTTTCCTTAATTCAATTAATATAAAAGACTATATGTATATGAAAGACTCTCTCTGTTTTAGAGGTTTGGGACTCCACAAACTAAATCCATTTCTTGGCAAATCATAGAGACTCTTAACTATAGGAAACAAAGTGAAGATTGCTAGAGGGGAGGTGGGCAAGGGGATGAGGTAATTGGGTGATGGGCATATATGAAGGCAAGGGGATGAGGTAATTGGGTGATGGGCATTAATGAGCACTCAGTGTTATATTCAACTGATGAATCACCTAATTCTACCCCTGAAACTAATAATACACTATATGTTAACTGAATTGAATTTAAATAAAATTTTCTTAAAAATCCATTTCTTAATGGAAAGATTACTTGGCAAATGGCAACATGACTTATAATTATTTTACTTTGATTATATTTTCCTTTTGAGATTTAATGAGTTGAATAATTTGTTGGTGCAATTTTGTTAAAATGGAATTTATCAGTTTTAGAATATAATTTTATTACAAATTATATTTGATATAATTACAACTAGAAATATTCATTCAATAATACTGTACATGTTTGCCAATGCTATTGAGAGCAATAAAATTACCAGAGCAAATGTGACTTTTTTTTTTAATTTCTCATCATCTGGCCAGAATGGCTTTATTCCCACCAAGTCATTACCATTTCATAGAACCAAAAACAAATTTGCAGAAGAGTGGGCAAAAAGCTTCATTTCCTGGGTACCTTGGTGGCTCAGTGGGTTAAAGCCTCTGCCTTCGGCTCAGGTCATGATCTCAGGGTCCTGGGATCGAGGCCCGCATCAGGCTCTCTGCTTGGCAGGGAGTCTGCTTCCTCCTCTCTCTCTGCCTGCCTCTCTGCCTACTTGTGATCTCTCTCTCTCTGTCAAATAAATAAATAAAATCTTTAAAAAAAAGAAAAAAGCTTCATTTCCTGCATTTCCTTTTCTCAGCCTCTCACCAGCAACACCTACCACTGCTTCCCATAAACTTTCCATTGTGTGTGAAGCAGAGGAACAGGAGAGGTGGCTTATGTTCAGGCTGCTGCTGTTGTTGCAAAGATAAATAAATTTATTTCAATATATGTATATTTAAAATAACATTAGCATGACCTAATGACTATTATGAATATTATCTCAATATATGAAGAAAGGGGATGAAACTGGAGAAATGCAATTTCCTTTTTTCCCTACTTCATTATGATCACCAAATTTGTCCAGGATCTGTTTCACTGAAGTTTGATCATTAATATTTACACCAGTAAATATTAATGGTGCCACAAATACATTTTACTGTTGTCTTGTGCCATGAATACATTTTACTGTTTTTATTGGTAATGTTGGCTTCCTGCTAGCATTTCTGTAACAAAATACCATAGACTGGGTGGCTTAAACAGAATTTTTTTTCTTACATTTCTAGAGGCCACAAGTTCAAGATCAAAATGTCAGTAGATCTGATTCCTTCTGTGGCCTCACTCCTTGACTTGCAGATGGCCAGCTTCTCACTGCATGCTCACATGGCCTTTCTTCTGTGCCAGTACATCCCTGGTGCCTGTACTCTTTTTAGAAGAGTACCAGTTAAAATGTCTCATTTTAACTTAATCACCTCTTAAAAGTTTCTATCTCTAATACAGTCATATCTGAGGTACTAGATGTTAGGGCTTTCAACATATGAATTTTGAGGGACACATAATTCAACCCATAACAGATAATATGTTTATACTGCAACATCGGCCTTGCACTGTGTACAAGCCATATTCCTGCTTCTCTGTCAACACCAGGCTAATATTTACCTCCTTTTCTTTCCTCCTTGCATAGACTGGCGTGCAGTTCTTATTTTGAAAGAATGTGATGACATAGCCTAATAACAGATAATAATAGTCAGACTCTAGACCCACGCCAATATTTTTATAACTAAGTGATTCCTGATAAGTATCAATATATCTCAAGAGACTAGAGTCTGACTGTGTAGATAGCAGAGACTCCTGGGGAATACATGCTGGAGTAGTGAAGAAGAAAAAAGGTACTAAGAGTGTATGATGTGAAACCAAAAGGGGCCAATATAAGGAGAAGTTTATGTAAGAAGAGTAAGAAAGTGTCTGAAGAAGTTTCCAAATCAAAGTATAGGCAGTTGAAGAGACTTTTCAGTTTTCATGACTGTCAGCATCCACTGACAGCATCCATTCAAAAGCAGAAGAAGAATGCATAGGCATGAAAAGCAAGGCTCATATTGATGAGAAAAATAGCACAGTGGTAGAATCAGCAGAACTTTGAAGATGCCTAAAAACCAGAGGGAGACAGGGAAAAAAACAGCAGAACTGAAAACAACTGAGTAGGAGGATAATCTCTACTGTAGTAGACAGAGTTGAAGAATTGTATTAGAAAATCCAAATGCAGGGGTGCCTGGGTGGCTGTTGGTGAAGCATCTGACTCTTGATTCTGGCTTAGGTCATGATTTGAGTCATGGTATAGAGCCCTGTATCAGGCTCTGCACCCAGTGGAGAGTCTGCCTGAGGATTCTCTCCCTCTCCCTCTGCCCTTCTTGGGCTCTCTCTCAAAGAAAGAAAGAAAGAAAGAAAGAAAGAAAGAAAGAAAGAAAGAAAGAAAGAAAGAAAGAAAGAAAGAAAGAGAGAGAGAGAGAGAGAGAGAGAGAGAGAGAAAGGAAGGACGGAAGGAAGGAAGGAAGGAAGGAAGGAAGGAAGGAAGGAAGGAAAGAAAATCCAAATGTAAGGTTCCAGCTAGACACCTACCTGACCATATACAGGGAAACTCAAGACTAGAATGAGAAAACTTAAGGCTGTAGATAAGGATTTGGTGTGTGTATACAATACAAACCAAGAGTTGGTGAGGATACTGAAAGCAAACAAAAAGAAGACAATGGAGGACACAACCTCTTCTGGAACCCTTCTGGACTAGACTATGATTTGATTTATATGTAACTCTTGAAGACAAAACTATAGCAACAGAGGATAAATCATCAGTTGCCTGGGGTTAAGGACGGGAACAGGATGTTACTACACAGTATGTTACTAGCATGAGGGACTTCTGTGGATGATAGAACTGTTCTATATCTTGATTATAGTGGTGGTTAGAGTTTAAGAATTTATACATGGGGGTGCCTGGGTGGCTCAGTTGGTTAAGCGACTGCCTTTGTTTCAGGTCATGGTCCTGGAGACCCGGGATCGAGCCCCACATTGGGCTCCCTGTTGAGCAGGAAGCCTGCTTGCTTCTCCCTCTCTCACTCCCCCTGCTTGTGTTCTCTCTCTCGCTGTGTTTCTCTCTGTCAAATAAATAAAATCTTTTAAAAAAAAATTTTTTTTAAAGAATTTATACATGGGGGCACCTGGGTGGCTCAGTTGGTTAAGCGACTGCCTTCGGCTCATGTCATGGTCCTGGAGACCTGGGATCGAGCCCCACACTGGGCTCCCTGTTTGGCGGGAAGCCTGCTTCTCCCTCTCTCACTCCCCCTGCTTATATTCCCTCTCTAGCTGTGTTTCTCTCTGTCAAATAAATAAATAAAATCTTTTTTTAAAAAAAGAATTTATACATGTGTTAAAATCCATAAATTTGTTCTCAAAAAGGGTAAATTTTACTGTATGTTTATTTTTATTTTTCATTTTTTGAGAGTGTCTGCACACACGTGTACAGTAGGGGAAGGGCAGAGGGAGAGAGAGAATCTTAAGCAGACTTCATGCAGTGGGGAGCCCAACACCTGGTTTGATCTCATGACCCTCAGATCATGACCTGAGCCGAAACCAAGAGTGAGACATTTAACTGACTGAGCCACCCAGGAGCCCCCGCATTTGGATTTTCTAATACAACTCTTCAACTCTGTCTACTATAGTAGGAATTATCCTCCTACTCAGTTGTTTTCAGTTCTGCTGTTTATTTTTAAAATAAAGTAACAGTTACACAAGTTTTTATTTTGATTTTTTTCTTCCCAATCAGGTGAAAGACTCATTGATCTTCTTTCACTTGCTGACAAATTTCTCAAGACTACTGAACACAAGAACTTCCCAAACTGGTTTACTCAGGGAAATGGTTCAAGAGAAATTAATAGCTTTGGTGGTGGGGGTGGGGAGACCCAAGGGAAGATGAGACTTTCTCGAAGCAAACAGGTTTCTTTCCTTTTTCATTTTGACGAAGTATTTCCTAGATCCTTTAATATCTTATCGTTTATTGTGAGAGAAGAATTTATGACACATTATCCAAGTTCTATGACTAGAACATCTATTATTCTTGGTGTATTAACATATTCCTGAGGTAGCAGTTGTCTTCGCTAAATCTGCTACAGCAAAATACCATAGACTGGCTCATCTAAACAACAGAAATTTAGCATAGCTCTGAGGGCTAGAAGTCCAAGACCAAGGCACCAGCAAATTCGGTTCCTGGTGAGATCCTTCTTCCTGATATGCTGTGTTTTCATTTTGCTACTCAGGAGGGTGATTATGAGATTTATGGGAAGCTTAACTTTATAAATAACTGCCAATATGTTTTCCAGAATGACTTGATCATGTTTTATTACCACCAGGAAGCCAGAAGAGTTAGTTATTGTGCATTCTCACCAGTACTCAGTATGCTTAGTCATTGTAATTTCAGAAAGTCTAATACATGTATCATGATAGCATTAAAATTGTGGGGTTTTTTTTCTAAGATTTATTTATTTACTTGACAGAGAAAGAGAGAGCAAACAGGAAGAGAGAGAGAAAATCCTGAAGCAGCCTCCCTGCTGAGCACAGATTGGGGAGGGGGGGGTGCTCAACTCAAGGCTTGATCCCAGGACCCTGAGATCATGACCTGAAGAGAAATCAAGAGTCTGCCACTTAACCAACTGATCCACCCAGATACCCCAAAATTGTGCTTTTAATTTGTGTTTTCCTCTTGGCTAATAATGTTGGGTATCTTTTCCTGTGCTTATTTGCTTGTTGACCTTCCATATACCCCTTTGCTGATCTGATTTTTCAAGTATTTTGTACATGATTAATTGGATTCTTTGTTTCCTTCTCTTCAGTTTTGAGAGATCTGGTAGATTCTGGACATAAAATCTTTGTAGACTATCTGGATTGCAAATATTTCTTTCAATCTGTAACTTCTCTTTTTTACTCCCTGGACAGTGCTTTCCACAAAAAGAAGTTTTAATTTTGATGAAGTCTAATTTATTCATATTTTTTCTTTTATAGACTCTGGTTTTGCTGCCTTATCCAAGAACTTCTTTATTTAACCTCATAAAGATTTTCCCTAGGTTTACTTCTAAAATTTGTAAATAAGCACCAATCTCTTTTCCAGAATGGCTCTATCATGGTTTTGTTTTACACTTAGACTCATGACCCACTTTAAAATTATCGCATAAGATGTGAGATTATGTCTAAGTTCTTTTTTTTTTTCTTTGCTAGTGGTTGTCTAATTGCTCCAGCATGATTTGCTTAAAAGTCTACCCCTTCTCCATTGAATTGCCTTTTCATCTGTGTCAAAAATAAACTGACAACAATTGTATAGCTCTATTTCTGGACTATCTATTCTGCTCCGTCTCTTTGCCAATATCACACAATCTCAATTGCTCTAGCTTTATAGTAAATCTTAAAATCAAGTATTATAGTTCCTTTGATTTTATTCCTCCCTTTTAAGGTGTTTTGGCTATCCTAGTTCTTTGACCTTCATGTACAAATGTTTATATATAAAAGAAATCTTGTGATTTTCATTTGAATTACATTAAATCTGTAGTTCAATTTGGGAAGAATGGATATCCTCATTTTTAAGTCATTTAATCCATGAGCATTTATTTAGGCCCTCTTTGAGTTTCTGCCTCAAAATTTGCAGTTCTTAGCATACAGATCATATACATTTTTTCATTAGCATCATACTAAAAGTTTTGGAGTTATTAAATGGCATTTTTAAAATATCAGTTTCAGGGGTGCCTGAGTAGTTCTGTCAGTTGGGCATCTGTCTTCAGGTCATGTCATGATCTCTGGGTCCTGGAATTAAGCCCCACATCAGGCTCCTGGGCTCAGTGAGGAGTCTGCTTCTTCCTCTCCCTTTGCTGCTTCCCTGCTAGTGTTCTGTCTCTCTCTCTGTCAAATAAATAAACATTTTTAAAAATAAAACAAAATGTCAGTTTCAACTGTTATTGTTAATATGTGGAATTATAATCAATATTTTTGTTGGTTTTCTATCCAGTTTTCAACCATCAAATTTACTTTACAGAACTCAAAAAGAGGTGAATATTCTATTAATCCAGATTTTTACCATTTCTTTTTTTTTAAGATTTCATTTATTTATTTGAGAGAGAGAGCATGAAGGAGGGGCAGAGGGAACAGAAGAAGCAGACTCCCCACCAATCAGGGAGCCCAATGCAGGGCTCATTCCCAGGACCCCGAGATCACGACCTGAGCTGAAGGCAGATGCTTAACCAACTGAGCCACCCAGGCACCTCCAGATACTTATCATTCCTATTGCTGTTCCTTGATTCCTGATATGCCATGTTTCCTTCTGTTATCATTTTCTTTCTATATGAAAAACACACCTTAGCAATTATTTTAGAGCATCTCTATTGGCAACAAAGTCTCTTAGTGTTCCTTCATCAAAGAATGATTGGCTATTCTAGACAATGTAAGTAGACTCATGTAAGTAGACTCATGGAGTATTTGTCCTTCTGTGACTGGCTTATTTCACTTTGCATAATGTTTACAAAGTCCATCCATGATATAACCTATGGTAGAATTTCCTTCTTCTTTTAAGGCTGAATAATGTTATTTTTGTGTACATGGGTGCGTGTGTGTGTGTGTGTGTGTGTGTGTGTGTGTGACATTTTCTTTATCCATTCATTTACTGAGATTTAGGTTGTTTCCACCTCTTGGCTATTATGAATAATGCTGTAATGAACAGGAGAGTGCAAGCATCCCTTTGAGATTCTTTTTTCAATTCTTTTGGATAAATACCCAGAAATGGGATTTTCGATAATATGGTGGTAATGCTTATTATTCTTTGAGGAATCTCCATGCTATTTTCATAGAAAATCCACTATTTTACATTCCCACCAACAGTGCACAGAAGTTCCAATTTCTTCACATCCTCTCAAACACATTATTTCTTATTTTAAGTTTTGGTGGTTTTTTTTTTTTAACAATGGTCATTCTAATAGGTGAGGTGAGGTGTAACTCATTATGGTTTTCATTTGCATTTCTCTGATGATTAGTAACCTTGAACATCTTCTCATATACCTGTTGACCACTGTATATCTTCTTTGGAGAAATGCTTCTTCAAATACTTGGCCCACTTTTAAATTGGGTTATTTGCTTATTTGCTCTTGAATTGTAAGACTTCTTTATGTTGGATACCAACCTCTTAGCAGATACATGGTTTGCAAATATTTTCTCCCTTTCTATAGCTCTCTTTTCATTCAGTTTCCTTTGTTGTACAGAAGTTTTTTAGTTTGATGTAGTCCAATATGTCTATTTTTTCTTTGGTTGTCTGTGATTTTGACATCATATCCAAGATATATTACCAAACCCAATGTTATAAAGCTTTTCCTCCATATTTTCTTCTAGTTTTAAGTTTAAGGTCTTACATTTAAGTGATTTAGAGTTGACTTTTGTGTTTGATTTAAGATAAGGGTCCAGTTTCATTTTTTGCATATGTATATCCAGTTTTCCCAACACTATTTATTGAAGAAACTTTCCTTTCCCCATTGGTTAGACTTGGCACCCTTGTCAAAGATCATTTGACCACATAAGTGTGGGTATATTTCTGTGCTCTCTACTATGTTCCATTGATATATATGTCTGTCTTTATGCCAGTATTATACTTTTTGATTACTGTAGCTTTGTAATATATTTGAATATTGTGTGAGGCTTCTAGTTTTATTCTTCTTTCTCAAGATCATTTTGGCTATTTGAGGTCTTTTGTTAAAGTCCATATGAATTTTATGATTTTTTTCTACTTCTATAAAAAATGTCATTAGGATTTTAATACAAATTGCATTGTGTATTGAGTCTGTAAATTGCTTAGGATAGTACAGAAATTTTAATAATATTTTCTCTTGGAACACTTCTGAACTCATTTTGTGAGTCCAGCATTACCTTGATATGAAAGCCAGACAGATACTACAAGAACATTAAAGTCAGTAGCTCTTATAAATATAGATGCAAAAATTCTCCATACTAGCAAGCTGAATCCAATAGCACATTAATAGGAACATAGGAACAGGGCACCTGGGTGGCACAGTCAGTTAAGTGTCTGACTCCCAGTTCTGGCTCAGGTCATGATCTCAGGGTTGTGAGATCAAGCTCCATGTCAGGCTCTGTCAGGATGATATGCAAAGCATTAATCTAATTCACTAATCCAACCAGCTACATGAATGAGAATATGCTCAGCATGGAGTCTGATTAAGACTCTCTCTCCCTCTGCCCCTTTCCCCTTTAAGATAAATAAATAAATCTTTAAAAAAATAAAAGGAACAGGGAAGACTGGGTGGCTCAGTCCTTAAGCAGCTGCCTTTGGCTCGGGTCATGATCCCGGAGTCCTGAGATTGAGCCCCACATCAGGCTTCCTGCTTGGTAGGAAGCCTGCTTCTCCCTATCTCAATCCCCTTGCTTGTGTTCCCTCTCTAGCTGTGTTTCCCTCTGTCAAATAAATAAATAGAGTTTACTTTTCAAGAGTTCAGGCTGAAGTGTTTTTATATCACTGTGTCAGGAATGTTGGTCTAAGGAAAAAAGAACAATTCCATTTTCTTTTAGAATTTTGCCTGGCAGGAATCCAGTAATTCAGGAGGAGGGAAGATGGTGGAAGGCCAGGTGACCACATTTCGGGGAGTCCCCTGAAGTGAGCCCAATTCCTGCAAAAAACACTACAGGAACACTGTGAGCACCCATGAAATCAGCCTGAAATGTGATATTTTGCACTTCTGGATCACCACAGGGGACAAGGACCATCGGCAAAGAGGTAGAAACAAGTAAGAACGACCGGAGGGTTACCCTCAAGACAAGGGGCGTGGGGGAGGAAGCCCGCAGAGGCGACTCATTGGAGGACAATACACCAGCACAAAAGTGCTCTGTGTTCGGAGAACAACAGCATACTAAGGTCTGATTCAAAGCGAGGCAGAGCTGGGAACGTGGCAGAGCCGACAGCGTGGAGTCTATTTTTCCGCCATTACAGCCGGGGAGATGGGGATCCGCAGAGAGAAAGAGTGCCCCCAGCGAGCCAGCTGTGCGGAGTCTATCTTTCCACCACTGCAGCTGGAAAACGGGGATCAGGGATCAGAGGAGAGAAAGTTCAGCCGGTCTGGCCCAAGGGAGGAAACTCGGGGGAACAGCAGCGCAGAGTCTATTTTTCCACCGCTTTTTTTTTTCCCCTTTCCTCCGCTGCTCTTCTCTCCCGCTTCTCTCCACCCCATGGGCCAGGCACGGACCCCCTAGGGAAGGCAATTTTGAAGACTTGCACGGGAGGGACGTGCAGGGCCGCAGGACCTCAGTCCCTCCTGCGTGGGGGTCACACAGATTCCCTGAGCAGAGAAAAGGCCATGGAACCCAAAATCAGTTGCAATTTTGTAGTGTGGGAGTGAAATGACAAGCGGTGGTTTTGGACAGAAATCAAACCAGCATCTGCACCTGCCTGGCTGTGACAGGCGGCCAAGGGGGAGGCTGGGCAGAGCACCCCCCCCCAACATCCAGAGGGTTGCTAATTAGGAGCTCTTTCTGGGAAGGAGGTCTGGGCGCAGACATCTTGCTCCGACCTGCCTTCCTCAGCAGCTGAAAAAGGCCTTAAAAGAACACCACCCGCTCCCCCCACAGAAATGAACTCTGACAACATGGTTGCCATGGAGCCCAGTCCCTAGGAAGGGGGCAGAGAGACGCAGCCCAGGTAGAAGGGACTGAAAACAGCACAGCAGGCCCGGCCCACAGAAGGCAAGCCAGAAGCCCAGGAGGACAACACCCAAACTATAAAAACCGAACGTCAGGGGGGAAAGGCAATTTATTAAACTCCTGATACTGCCCCAAAAGCTGTACACATTTTTGATACGGTTTTTCACCTTATTTGCTTTTTTAAACTTTTTTCTATTTTTACTTTTAAAGTTTCCATTTTAAACTTAAAAACTCATTCTCATGGTTTTTGTTCTTTTAATTTTTAACTCACTTTTTATCACAACGTGATACTCACTACAACACTCCATAACAATTTTTTACCTTGAAATTTTTTCAAACACATCCCTGTATTTTCTGTTGTTGTTGTTGCCTCTTGTTTGCTTGTTTGTTTTATCTGTTTTTTTCCCTTTCTTCTATCTTCTTTCCTTTATTCTTTCTTTTACATATACATATAGTTATAAGCTTCAAGGTAATCCTACATCCCTATTCAATAATACCCCTATATACAACCAATTCTAATCTCCCTATATCTTTAGAAAGTGGGCTCCTCCAACAATAACAACAAGACAAACTCAGGAGGAT
Source organism: Spilogale gracilis (assembly GCA_004023965.1). Classification (NCBI taxonomy): domain Eukaryota; kingdom Metazoa; phylum Chordata; class Mammalia; order Carnivora; family Mephitidae; genus Spilogale; species Spilogale gracilis. The sequence goes on from PITA01026863.1 coordinate 17,629, forward strand.
CTGAAACACTTTCCTTGCCCACAATGAGTGTCTGCCCTCACCTTCCCACTCTAGTCTGTCAGTGTTTCTATGTAATTGTTTTTGTTTTTGTATTATATAAATACTGGTCTTGGGGGACATCCAGGTTGGGCTTCGCTTTTTGATCTCTTCATTTACCCTTGATAGCCTTTTTCTTTACCCTGTAGTAGTTTTGTACCATATAAATCCTACCACTGGGCCCCACTCTGGCAGGGGTTTCTTTTCCTGCTTCCTTTCTTCCTTTCCCTTTTTCTTTCTTCTTCCTTTTTGGTGGTGAATTCTGATTGCTCCAAAACCTTCCAGCGACCAATTCACCTGGATAGTGGCTGAGATATTTAGCTATACACCCCCTCAACCACTCCTCACCACAATGACTCGTAGGAGGAACATCCAATAGAAGAAGAATCCTGAGACTGAAACCCGGGTCACAGAATTACTGGAAATGAAAATAAACAATATGACAGAAATGGAATTCAGGGCAACAATTGTCCAAGCAATGGCTAATTTGGAAAAGAACATTAGTCTCAAAATGGAAGCTATAATAACACAGAATTATTGGAATCCCTGAAGGAGTTGAGAGAGAGGGAAGCCTAGAAGATATAGTTGAACAAATCATGGATGAAAATTTCCTGAATATGGGGAATGAAACAAATGTTCATGTCCTAGAGGCAGAGAAGACATCCCCCCAAGATCAACGAGGCCAGAAAAACCTCCAGGCACATAACTGTGAAATTCGCGAATCATAAAATCAAAGAATATGTCTTAAGGGCAGCTAGGGGAAAGCGATCCCTTACCTATAGAGGGAGGACCATCAGAATAACGTCAGATCTTTCCACAAAAACCTGGCAAGCCAGAAAGGGCTGGCAAGATATATTACGGAAATTACTTGACAAAAATATGCAACCAAGGATAATGTATCCAGCAAGGTTGACTTTCAGAATGGGAGGAGAAATAAAGAGCTTCTGGGACCACCAAAGTCTAAAAGATTATGCAACCACCAAGCCAGCACTACAAGAAATACTAAGAGGGGTTCAATAAAGGAGAAATGAACACAAGAGTGGCACAGAACAGAAATTTACAAAGGTAACCTATAGAAACATGAACTTCGCAGGCAACATGATGTCAATCCAAATGTATCTATCAATAATCACTCTCAATGTGAATGGCCTAAATGCTCCAATAAAAAGGCACAGGGTTGCAGACTGGATAAAACGATAGGACCCATCCATATGTTGTTTACAAGAGACACATCTTGAATCTAAAGACACTTCCAGATTGAAAGTGAGGGGATAGAGAACCATCTTTCATGCCAACGGACCCCAAAAGAAAGCCAGGGTAGCAATTCTCATATCAGACAAATTGGATTTTAATCTAAAGACTGTAGTCAGAGATACAGAAGGACACTACATCATTCTCAAAGGGTCTATATATCAAGAAGATCTAACAATTGTAAATATTTATGCCCCCAACATGGGAGCAGCCAACTATATAAGCCAACTGTTAAGCAAGATAAAGAATCATATTGATACAAATACATTAATTGTAGGAGATCATAAGACGCCACTCTCAGCAATGGACAGATCATCTAAACAGAAAATCAACAAAGAATCAAGAGCCTTGAATGACACATTGGACCAGATGGATCTCATAGATATATTCAGAACATTCCACCCTAAAATAGCAGAATACACATTCTTCTCGAGTGCACATGGAACTTTCTCCAGAATGGACCACATACTAGGTCACAAATCAGGGCTCAACCGATACCAGAAGATTGAGATAATTCCCTGCATATCTCTGACCACAATGCAGTGAAACTGGAACTCAACTACCATAAAAAGTTCAGGAGAAAATCAAACACTTGGAAGCTAAAGACGATCCTACTCAAGAATATGTGGATCAACCAGGAAATCAAAGAAGAACTGAAACACTTCATGGAAACCAATGAGAATGAAGATACATCGATCCAAAACCTATGGGATACAGCAAAGGCATTCCTAAGGGGGAAATTCATAGCCATCCAAGCCTCACTCAAAAAAATCGAAAAATCCCATATACACCAACTCTCATTACACCTTAAAGAACTGGAAAAGCAAAAAAAAATTAAATCAACCCCACACACAAGACAGGAGATAATTAGGATTAGAGCAGAGATGAATGAATCAGAAACTAGAGATACAGTAGAACGCATCAATGAAACTAGAAGCTGGCTCTTTGAAAGAATCAATAAGATCAATAAACCATTGGCCAAACTAATCTAAAAGAAAAGGGAGAAGACCCAAATAAATAAAATTATGAATGAAAGGGGAGAGATCACGACTAACACCAAGGAAATAGAAACAATCAGCAGAAATTACTACCAACAACTATATGCCAATAAGTTTAACAACCTAGAAGAGATGGATACATTCCTAGAAACCTATAAACTACCCAGACTGAAACAGGAAGACATTGACAATTTGAATAGACCTATATCTAGTAATGAGATTGAAAACCCCCCCAAAAACAAGAGTTGAGGACCAGACGGATTCCCTGGGGAATTCTACCAAACATTCAAAGAAGAAATAACACCTATTCTCCTGAAGCTCTTTCAAAAAATAGAAACAGAAGGAAAACTTCCAGACTCTATGAAGCCAGCATTACTCTAATCCCCAAACCAAACAAAGACCCCATCAAAAAGGAGAACTTAAGACCAATATCGCTGATGAATATGGATGCCAAGATTCTCAACAAGATCCTTGCCAACAGGATCCAACAATACATTAAAAAGATTATCCACCATGACCAGGTGGGTTTTCTCCCAGGGATACAAGGGTGGTTCGACACTTGCCAATCAATCAACATGATAGAACAAATCAATAAGAGAAGAGAGAAGAACCACATGGTACTCTCAATTGATGCAGAAAAGGCATTTGACAAAATACAACATCCGTTCCTGATCAAAACTCTTCAAAGTATAGGGATAGAGGGAACATTTCTCAACCTCATAAAATCTATCTACGAAAAACCCACAGCGAATATCATTCTCAATGGGAAAAAACTGACAGCCTTCCTTCTGAGATCAGGAACAAGACAAGGATGCCCACTCTCACCACTACTGTTCAACATAGTGTTAGAAGTCCTAGCAACAGCAATCAGACAATAGAAAGAAATAAAATCCAGCTTGGCAAAGAAGAAGTCAAACTCTCTTTCTTTGCAGATGACATGATACTCTTTGTGGAAAACCCAAAAGACTCTACCCCCAAACTACTAGAACTCATACAACAATTCGATAATGTGGCAGGATACAAAATCAATGCACAGAAATCAGTTGCATTCTTATACACTAACAATGAAAAAATAGAAAGGGAAATCAGAGAATCGATTCCGTTTACTATAGCACCAAAAATTATAAGATACTTAGGAATAAACCTAACCAAAGGAGTCAAGGGTCTGTACTCGAGGAACTACAGAACACGCATGAAAAAAATTGAAGAAGACACAAAAAGATGGAAGACCATTCCATGCTCATGGATCGGAAGAATAAACATTGTCAAAACGTCTATACTGCCCAGAACAATCTATACTTTCAATGCCATTCCAATCAAAATTCTACCAACATTCTTCAAAGCGTTGGAACAAATTATCCTAAAATTTATATGGAACCAAAGAAGACCCCAAATTGCTAAGGAATTGCTGAAGAAGAGAAACAAAGCTGGGGGCATCTCGTTACCTGACTTCAGGCTTTATTACAAAGCTGTGATTACCAAGACAGCATGGTACAGGCACAAGAACACAGAAATAGACCAATGGAACAGAGTAGAGAGTCCAGACATGGACCCACAGATCTATGGGCAAATCATCTTTGACAAAGCAGGAAAAAACATCCAGTGGAAAAAAGACAGTCTCTTCAATAAATGGTGCTGGGAAAATTGGACAGCTACATATAGAAGAATGAAACTAGACAATTCTGTTACACCACACACAAAGGCAAACTCGAAATGGATGAAAGACCTCAACGTAAGGCAAGAATCCATCAAAATCCTGGAAAAGAACATAGGCAGTAACCTCTTTGACATCGGCCACAGCAACTTCTTTCAAGACACATCTCCAAAGACAAAGGAGACAAAAGCGAAAATGAACTTCTGGGACTTCATCAAAATAAAAAGCTTCTGTACAGCAAAGGAAACAGTCAAGAAAACAAAGAGGCAACCCACAGAATGGGAGAAGATATTTGCAAATGACACTAAAGACAAAGGGCTGATATCCAAGATCTATAAAGAACTACTCAAACTCAAC
>PITA01026864.1:0-21979 GCA_004023965.1 Spilogale gracilis
GTTGTTGTTGTTGTTGTTATTTTATTATTAAAAAACAGGGATGCCTGGGTGGCTCAGTTGGTTGGGCGACTGCCTTCGGCTCAGGTCGTGATCCTGGAGACCCGGGATCGAGTCCCACATCGGGCTCCCTGCTCGGCGGGAAGCCTGCTTCTCCCTCTCTCACTCCCCCTGCTTGTGTTCCCTCTATGGCTGTGTTTCTCTCTGTCAAATAAATAAAATTTAAAAAAAAACCCACCAATGGAGAAGGGTGGCTGGACTTCACCCTTTATTTCCTACCATATGAGGCATTTCTTCTGTTGTCAATCTTGCCATGAACCCTGATTTATTAAGGGGCCACTGGCTTCCTCAGAGTGCTCAGAAAAGAGAAATGGCTGGAGTATTCAGACTTCGTACCTGACTAAGCTGATGATAGGTGCTTGTTCACAGTGCTCGCGCAGGCATGCCTATGATAATAAACATCAGCGATAAAGGTTTTAGTTCTCTTTAGAATGAATCACCCTTCATGCCAAATAAATGGAGATGGTTCGGTGTTTGTAGCTGAAAACCTAACAATCTATGATATGAAAGCAATGTGAACAGAAGATCCAGAAGAAGAGGAAATTGGCCTGGGTAGCAGGAAATACTCACTTGATCCACCCTCCTATTATGCAGTGACATAGGAGATTTGGAAAACCTAAAACATGATCCTTTGCATGAAAGTAAGCCTCAAGACCAGAATTCGTTGTCTTTCCTGAAGCTGTTTTTGTAATAAGGCCAAGATATAGAGTACTGCCCTAACTGAAGCATTTCCATTTTGTTTATAACTGAAAACTAATTTTTGCCTTGGAGCATGTCTCCCCTTCTTTGAAAGGCAGTGTACATCTTTGCAGTTGTCCGAATTACTGCTCGCCAATGTTGCTGGCTCTCCATCTCCCAGGGACACGGGATCATACTACCTGAACCCCATGGATTGGGATGCCATGTAGTTGGTGCCATGTGTAGCTTCTGGACAAAACATGTGATTGCTGGCATTCCCCCCAGAGCTCTCCTTTCCCTGTGGCACATTTGAAATGGTGACTGCTCCATCAGCCTAAGTCCTTGAGTCATTAACATGAGCAGCATCTTCTATACTTCATCCAAGTTCCATGACTATGTGGCATTATCTGGGATTGGAGGGTGGGTGGTATTTGGTACTTCATTACTTAGCCTACATGTCTGATATTAACTGTAACAAATGACATGATGACATTAGAAGCTAATCTCTTTCTTTCACTCCTTAAATTGCATTCCAGAACACTCAGTTTTCTACGTGCCATAGAAGACAAATAGAAATTGCTATGGTAATTAGTAGTAAATAGGTAGGCAAATAGGAATTTCTATGGCTTGGAACATAGCCTGTTATTACTATTATGCTTAGGGAAATTACAGAAACAAACTTAAATTAGGAAAAGGGAATAATGATATTTAGTTCTTAAATACAGTCTTAATTGCATCCATCACTTTATAGAGAAATTGATTAGTAGAAAAAGTTACAAAGAAAGCCCATTCTTATAGAGAGGTTACCTGCTAGGACTAAAAAGAAACAGAAATGCAAAAATGATAAACACTCTTATAAGAAATCCCTTACTATATTTGAGAAATATTTTAGAATTTCAGAAATGGTAGTTTTTTGAAATATTTATTATTTTAAAGAGCTATTCAAAATTAGTTAAGTCTGCTTTACATTTCTTGATTACCAAATCATCCCTATTATATTTCATACCAATTGCTCATCAAAAATGCATTCTAAAGAACTTCAAGCATTTACTAATGATGCAAATATACAAAAATGGGTCCTTCATTCCAATTTCCTATGCTTGGACATAACTTAAAATTTAACTAGTATATAGTTTTATTTATTGTCCCTCTCCCCACAAAAATCTAGTCAGCCCCTTGGCAACAGCCAACATTTCAGAAAAGGCTGGTTCTAGTCCTAACACCAGAGCCAGAAAGTGTACCAGAGTTGGGTTAAGTCCGTCGCTGTGGCTCGCTTTCTCATCCGGTGCGGTTTAGACATGTGCAGTTGATACAACTTTGATGAGTGAGCAGTGAGGGGCGTTTTCTATGGGTTTGAGAGAAGGAATGGCTCACTCTGCAGGAGTTCACAGGAAGTAATGATCTCGTCTGAATGTTGCCATGTCTAAACATGATGCTTGGAACTACTTCAGCCATCCTGGCACAAAGAGTGAATTTTCATTCGTGGTCTAGGCCAGCATATGGAAGAGGCTTCAGTAGAGACATAGAGAGAACCATTTGTGGATTCCTTGGAAATCATTGAGCCACTGAATTACCTAACTAGTGCCCATGCTTCTGGTATTCTTGTTATAAAATAATAAATTTTCTCTATTGTTTAAGCTATTTTGTGAATTGAGTTTTCTGCTATCTTTCACCACAGGTATCCTGATTCAGAAATTAATCATGTTCTTGAGTTTTATACTTTACTGATATTGATAGATTGGTAACACTGGTTTTAATTTAAAATGATTAATTTTTTTTAAAAAAAGGAAAGTTTCCTCTCTTGGTTGAATATACTTATTGTACATCTAACAAAGGAAAGATGAACCTTCAGAAATGGAAACTAGTTAGTTAGACAACAATTTTAGTTCATAATGAATCTCTTTGTTATTTCTTAGAAAGCCAAAATCACCTCTAAGGAATAATAATTAATTGTAGACCTATTGAGCACTCAATGTCATGTTTAATTCTCCAAGGGGAAAGGGAGACCTAAAGCTTATTAAGCCATGAGTAGGTGCCAGGCTCATCACATAACTATTTTTATTTATTCCTCCCAAAAACTCTAAGAGATATAAGTGTTATTGGCTTCATTTAGAAATGAGGAAATTAAGGATCAGAGACCAGAATTAAATGCCAAATTTTATACGCCTTGTGAAAGGCAGACAGATGTCACACCTGGTAGACTAACTTAAGAACTCAGGAACAGGCAGAATGTTATTGATGTTAGATTTGTTGATTTTTCTAATTATACTGTGGTTATTGTAGTAATTATAAAGATGGCTGCATATTATTTGACATTATTCCATTGAGATGTCAGTTCTAATTTCATACTTCTGAATTCTGGCAGGCTTCTGACTGCTCCCACTAATGAAGTAGAGCAAAAGCGACATGATGTGCCTTCTGAGACTGCTCCCAAAAGAAAACCTGAAGCTTTTACTTGCTTTGCAGAAACAGTTCCTCCTATTACCCAGACCTGCCATGATAGAAGCAGAGGATGCTGAGTCCCCCATCCCATGAGGAAACCCACGACACATGAAGAGTTCATGTAAAGGGGGCCCAGGCAACAGTTACAACTTGGCCCAGATTTTGAGATATGCCCGTCCAGACACCAGACATGTGAATGAAGAATGTTGGGTCTTCTCACTTGAAGCTTCAGACAGGATAATAGAGAGGCAAGCCATCTCCACTGTCCTTTTTCCAAATTCCTAACCCACAGAAGCCATAAGCAATACACAATAGCAGTTGTTTTATACCATGAAGTTGGGGCTGCTTGGTTATACAGCGATCGCCAACCAAACTCGTTATATCTCTGTTCTCAGGAAATACACATGGAAGCCTGTAGGAATAGAGTAATGACACCTTCCACAGATAGTGGAGACATTGCCAAAACAATAACAGTGATTATTGGTAGTGATTCCCAAACCTGGGAATCATCAAAATCATTTGGAGAGTTTCTTTAAAATAGTGATTCCCAGATATTGTAAAAGGTACACTTGCGCTGAGGACAGGCTAATGTATAGAGATGTTGAATCACTATGTTACAAACCTGAAACGAATAAAACTGTGTGTCAACTATACTTGAACTTTAAAACAGTTAGTAAAATGAAACATTGATTACCAAGTCCCACTCAGACCTACTAAACTAGAATCTCCAGAACTTATGGAGATTATATGCCCGTACATCAGACCCTATGGCCACTTGCACCTTCTCTGCACGTTTGCTCCTTTGGACACCATGCCCACGTCCTCCCGCTTGGTCAACCGCATTTTAGCCCCGAGCTCAGAAATTGTAGAAATCCACAGCCCCTGGTTAAGTGAAGTGTTTCAAGACTGTTTACTGCTCTTGGACAGTGAGAAATGGAGGAAAAATAAAGAGAGAAAAACAAGAGTACTGACAGACTGATGTGAGAGAGAGAAGAATGTGCCATGTGAAAGGGTAGGCAGCGGATCCCGCTATCCCAGAGATGGTGTCTCAGCTACCTGAACCAAAATCACCACCCACGGTGCCGCACTAAGTGTTGGTCTGTGAATTATTTACTGTGGTTTCCAAGAAGATGAGGAGCTGGCGCCAGAATGTAAGTCAACACTTTCCTCCCTTCGGCCACAAGGTCTTGCTACAACAATAACAACCACAAAAGTAGGCTAGACTAAGCAATGAAATTAGTGACAAAGTTCATATGCATTCTGCCACAGGCTCCTTGTCCCATGAAAACCAGTGAAAACCAATTCCCAAGAGGCATTTTAAGTATTCCTGACCAGGAGTACTTGTTTAAATAACAACAGCAGAGTTGATAATAATATATTTAACACCTAAGCATATACTGTATGCTTAAGCATCTTACCTAAAGGATATTATATGTTTTACTCATTATGTCTACTAAAATTGATCACAATATACATGAGGAAAGGAGCTACGGTAAAAATCTTTGTATACCTCAAAATAACTGGCACAAAGCTATCTGCACAGGGAGTGATCAAAACATATTCAATTGTTTAAAATAAAAGCATAAGAGAAATAAACTAAATATTGGATTAGAGGCATAAATTTGGGAGACATCTACCAAGGACACACAAAAAACTATCTAAGTAAATAATTTCCGTAAGAGAACAAAGCTCCATTTTCTTTTTTGAATTATTCATTCAATAATTCATTTCAGTGCTTATATATTCATTCAATTGAGAGCTTACTAAAAGCACTATTAGGGACAAACATGATTCTGATTCTCATGGAGCATAAATTATTATGAAAGGGATAAAAGCTAAATTATGAATTACTAATAAGTAAGTTATTACAGACCACAACAAGAACTGAGGAGTGGTAAGAAGCCAAGGACACATGAAGTCTTTTTTTTTTACACTTTATGGTTTTTATTTTTGTTCTTTTAATTATTTTTAATAATAATTTATTTTATTTTTCCAGTGTTCCAAGACTCATTGTTTGTGCCCCACACCCAGTGCTCCATGCAATTGGTGCCCTCAATACCCACCACCAGGCTCACCCATCCCCCCACCCCTCTCCCTTCCAAAACCCTCAGTTTGTTTCTCAGAGTTCAAAGTCTCTCATGCTTCATCTCCCTCTCTAATTTACCCTGGTTCACATTTTCTTTCCTTCTCTCACTGTCCTCCATGTTACTCCTTATGCTCCACAAGTAAGTAAAACCATTTGACACTTGACTTTCTCTGCTTGGTTTATTTCACAGAGCATAATCTCCTCCAATCCCAGGACACGTGAAGTCTTAGGGAGAAAGGAGCAGACAGTGTGGACAGCCCATGTAAAGAGGTGGGATGAGAGTCTGGAGGTGAGCTGAGAAAGAATGTGGAGCTTCTCCCAAAAATGTGGCACATTTGACTTCTGCTTTCAAGGAGGCTGGAGACCAATGTGCTGCTGAAAACCAAAGGAAAAACCAAACACATTTAAAAATCATATATTGAGGTATAAAAGGGCTATAGAAACAACAATGATCAAAGGGGATAATGTTTCAGAGAAGGCAACTTACAGAGGGGATCTGAGGTTCTGCCTCAGTCCCTGGGGGAACATGCTGACTTTCCACATCAGCTGGAGAGAGGCCAAGGGTCAGGGCTAGGCACGGGCAGGGGCGACTGCTGGGGGCCAGAGAAACCAGTGGGTTATCTGGGTTGGGCAAGACACTGCTGATAAAACTGGAGAGTAAACGGTCTCAGGCACATGGCCACTTCCTCTCTCAAAAACGGACTGGGATTGTGTTAGAAAATATGGAGAGAAGTAGTCAGATTCAAGGTAGAATCATTAAGACTTGGAGGTGGAACCATTAGGGCTTGCTGATAATTTGAATGTAATCAATCAGAGAAAGACACTCAGGTTCTGACTTGAGCAAAATTGGGTAGAATGAGAGCAGAATGGGTCAGGATGTTGAGGGAAGTCTCACTGAAGTTAAGAGGCTTTCCTGAGGTTGCCAACTCATTAGCAAAACAAGGACTAGAATCCAAGTCTCCTGATGCTCATTCCAGTAGTCTCTACCATACTAAGTTAACTTTCTTTTAGGAATTCTCATCAATAGTATTACGAGTGTCTACATCACACAGACATTACACGGACATATTTCATATTTGGATCCCAATTTTCAGGACCAGTCAAATATTAATTTCGAAGCTTTAAACATGGGCAGCAAATGCAAATGCCTTCAAAGCCAGGAAATAGAAGAGGGCGAAGATCAAGCTTTATGATCAAGAGCCTGGGAAGGAGAGTGCTTTTGATGCACTCACAGCATTCATCACCTCTAAAGGCATTCGGAGTTGTTTTTAAAAATATTTTTAGCGGGGGTGCCTGGTGGCTCAGTTGGTTGAGTGACTGCCTTTGGCTCAGGTCATAATCCCGGAGACCCGGGATCGAGCCCCACATCAGGTTCCCTGCTTGGCAGGAAGCCTGCTTCTCCCTCTCTCAGTCCCCTTGCTTGTGTTCCCTCTCTTGCTGTGTTTCTCTCTGTCAAATAAATAAAAATCTTAAAAAATATATATATTTTTAGGGCACCTGGGTGGCTCAGTGGGTTAAAGCCTCTGCCTTTGGCTCAGGTCATGATTTCAGGGTCCTGGGATCCAGGCCCGCATTGAGCCCTCTGCTCAGCAGGGAGCCTTCTTCCTCTTCTCTCTCTGCCTGCCTCTCTGCCTACTTGTGATCTCTCTCTGTCAAATAAATAAATAACATCTTTAAAAAAATTTTTTTAATCCCTTGCCTAACAGTTAGGACGCATTTATATGCAGCGTACCAACTCCTGCTAATGAGATGCAAATATGTTTGCTAACACCCATTAAAAAGAAACAACAGGCCCAAAATAGAGTCATTTTTCTTTTGTTAATAACTTCCTTGCCCTGTACGACCTCCGCCTATAAAATCCTTCCATTTTGCACAATGTTTTTATTTGTGAGATGGGATGCTGCCTGATCCATGAATCTTCGAATAAAGCCAATTAGATCTTTAAATATACTTGTTGAAATTTTTTCTTTAACATAGCTTATTTTGCCTTTGAGCATAACCAAAAGATAAGTAAGTCTGTTCAAGGACTCTACTGTGGTTCAGCCACTTAGTAGAAATAGAAACATGTTTCTAATTCCAAAAATATTTGTATGGGAAATAGAAGTCAAAATTTTATTCCGTAAACAAGAAAAAACAAACCAAAACAAAAAAACAAAAAGCTAAAAGAGGGCCATGCCTAGAGACTCCTGGGTAGCTCAGCCCGTTGAGCTCCCAATTCTTGATTTCAGCACAGGTCATGATCTCAAGGTCATGAGATAGAGCCCCATGTCAGGCTCCATGCTGGGCTTGAAGTCTGCTTGAGATTCTCTGTCTCCTTCTCTCCCTTTCCCTCTGCCCCTCTTCAACACTCACCTCCTCCACTCACTTGTACACTCTTTAAAGACCATGCCTAAACCAATGATAATAAGGTACTGTGATCTGGGAATTATGGTTAATTCAACACTTTACAACTAAAATTCAAATAAATTAATCGATTATCTTGGCTGATACATTTATTGTTGCCTTGACATGAGATACATGTCAGCAACCTTCAACCTCATCACCTAAGAAACAGACAACAGAAAGAGGAAGAAAAGGATGATCACAAAGTAGAAGCCTCCAGTGATGTATGAACATATGGGTATTCAACAAAAAAACCAATGGGAAAAAATTGTTGCATAGAAAAAACTATTTTGTATCTGTTTCCTGAAATTGCTTAATGCTTAAAAAATATTTATTTTGTTTATGTTTCAGCTGGGAAGCCATTCAGCTTAAATGTTTCTTGCCACTTTTGTACTTTATACATGCATTAATATAGAACAAAATTTGACAGGATATCAGTGTAGTGTGTTTTTGACAAAATGCCTGATGTCTTTTATATGCTTAATTTTTGAAAATGTATTTAATGAAAGGATAAAAATCCATCCATTATGTAACCCACAAAACAAAATAATTAAATAAGAATGAAGTATCTTGAAAGCATATGACCCATAGGACAATCATTATCAAGTTAACATCTCAGGATTTTTACTATCATTTTTGTATCTATGATTTTCATAACATTTTATTTATTTATTTGCTTTTGGCTCTCAAAGTATCTGTTGTAACTTAATTTATTTACTTCCCAACTTCTTAATAAAAGTGGACAATTTGGTCAATCTATTTCTTCCCCTATTTTGTTATAAACAATAGCTTTAATGAGACTACATGAACATGACTGCTTCCTTCCACCTGCTTACAAAAAAAAAATGGACATCAAAAATATTGTTGCGCATGCAGAAAAACAATTGCTGACTTTGCAACAGTTCATATAAAAAAACATGAGGCTTTTAGGTGATAGCAAGCTTAATGTGAGCCAACCCTGTAATTATTGTTCCATTTCTGCAGTTACAATTGTTACTGTTGATATAACACTTCATTCTAATCAAGCCAGTATTATAAGATCACCCATTAAATAAAAAACTTCATTATAAATGCATAGCAGTGATAAACAAATTATTTGCATATATTTTTAAAGTTATATTTGTGCTTAAAACGATCTTAACCAGATATTTAAGAACCAGAAGGAGAATTAAGTTTGAATTAGGACTGAACACTGACAGAACTTCAAGATAGAACCAGAACAAATATCTAGATCAATTTCAAAGTGGCTGATTAAAAACTCTAATGCCACCTATATTTTAGACAACTAGGGTCTAAATGATGACTGGAGATGAACGGAGATGTCTTGCCATGAGCAAAATCTCTTTTAAAAAAGATTTTTTAAGAGAGCAACTACATTTGAGATCCCAAACTTGGGTCAAGCTAACCTGCTGGCTTAGAAAATAAATCTTTGATATTCTCCCCGTATAATAGATCCATGTTATCAAAATAAAGTCTGGTTCCACAATAAGGACTCCAGAATGTTGGGTAAACTCAACTGTAAAATACTAACATAGAGACATGTGTATAGCAAAAGAGAAAGAAAACACAGACAAATGCATGCACCCATACACATAAATCCTGCACAAGAGAAATCATCAAATAAAAATTCCAAAGCACATGATAGAATGTGGAGAAAGGGGAACCATCTTACATTATTGACTGGAAATGCAAACTGGAGCAGCCACTCTGGAAAACAGTATGGATGTTTCTCAAAACATTAAAAATAGAACTACCTTATGACCCAGCATTTGCACTACTAGGGATTTATCCAAAGGATACAAAAAATACCGATTCAAAGGGGCATATGCACCCCAGTGTTTATAACAACATTATCAACAATAGCCAAACTATGGAAAGAACCCAGATGTCCACCCACTGAGGAATGAATAAAGAAGATGTGGTACATATGTGTGTAAATACACACACACACACACACACACACACACAGGAATATTACTTAACCATCGAAAAGAATATCTTGCCATTTGCAATGAGATAGATGGAACTAGAGGGTGTTATGCTAAGTGAAGTAAGTCAGAGAAAGACAAATACCATATGATTTCACTCATGTGGAATTTAAGAAACAAAACAGATGAACATAGGGGAAGGGAAAGAAAAATAAAATAAGATCAAAACACAGAGGCAAACCATAAGAGACTCTTAACTAGAGAGAACAAACTGAGGGTTGTTGTTGGGGGGGTGAATGGGGTAATGGGCTCAATGGGTGATGGACATTAAGGAGAGTGCTTGTGATGAGCACTGGGTGTCATAGGTAAGTAAGGAATCACTAAATTCTACTCCTGAAACCAGTACTATGCTATATGATAACTAACATGAATTTAAATAAAAATCTGGAAAAACTAGTAAAAAAAAAAAAAAGAAGATATACAGATTGCAAATAAGCATATGAAAACATGCTCCAGATAATGTATCATCAAGGAAATACAAATTAAAACAAGATACCACTATATACCTATTAAACTGGCCAAAATCCAGAACATTGATGACACCAAATGCTGACAAGGATATAGAGCAAGAGGAACTCTCATTCATTGCTGGTGGGAATACAAACTGGCACAGCCATTTGGGAAGGTGGTTTGGAAGTTTATTACAAAGCTAAACATATGCTTCCTATACACAATCCAGCAATCTCAAAGGAGTTAAAAACTTATGTCCATGCAAAATTCTGCACACTGGTGTTTATAGCAGCTTTATGCATAACTGCCAAAACTTAGAAGCAACTGAGATGTCCTTCGGTAGGCAAACTGAAAAATAAAAGAAGTGAAAGCAGTGAAAGGAGCCAATCTGAAAAGGCTCTCCACTCTATATTTTCCAAGAACATGACATTCTGGAAAGGACAAAACTATAGACACAATAAAAGGATCAGTGGCTGCTGGAATCGGGGGAGTGGGAAGATAAATGAACAGGCAGAGCACATTTTTAGAGAAGTCAAAATACTCTGTATGGTACTATAATGATGGGTACATGCCATCATACATTTTTCCAAACCCATAGAATGTGCAACTCCAAGGTGATTCTAAGGTAAATTGAGTAGATTTGGGTGATTAAATGTCAATGTAAATACATCCTTGGTAAAAAATAAAATAAAAAGCACATGTGAAAAAAATAAATATCATAAAGCTCACAAAATAGGAGGCATTACTTCGATATTACCCAAAATAATATCAAACATTAAAACATTATTCTAAGGACTTTAAAATCCATAGAAAAAAATAATGTCCATAGACATGACAGGGAGGAGGAAGAGGAGAAAGAGCAGGAGGATAGTAATATTAGTAACAATATCAACAACAAAGTAATAGTTGCTCAGAAATATTGAGCACATCTGTCACTATTCTAAGTGGACTGATTCACTTAATACAACAAATCAATAAGGAAAATAAAGGAGGAAATTGCCATTTTTACCTTGCCCCCTCAATTCAATAAAAGTTCTGCTTAACATCTCAACCTCTTGACTTTAGAATCATCAAACACCTCAAAAAAAGGTGTGTGGGGGGGTGCCTGGGTGGCTGTTGTTTAAGCAACTGCCTTCGGCTCAGGTCATGATCCCGGAGACCTGGGATCGAGTCCCACATAGGGCTCCCTGCTCAGGAGGAAGCCTGCTTCTCCCTCTCTCACTCCCCCTGCTTGAGTTCCCTCTCTGGCTGTGTTTCTATCTGTCAAATAAATAAAATCTTAAAAAAAAAAATAAAAAAAAAAAAGATGATGCCAAAGGCTGAATATTCTTCCATGAGCTTCCACTTTCTCAACCCTGAGGCTTGCTCTCATGTCTACAGGGCAAAAATCAACAAATAATTAGGTAACAAGAACAGGAAGAAGTGAATCAAGAGTAAATAGGGCTAGAGGAAAACTTACAAAAGTGAAAAATACAATCACAGATAGGAAAAGACAGAATAAGTATCAAACTGATGAGAGAACTGACAAATTGGAGGACAGGAGTTAAGAATTTACCTAGAACAAAATGTGGACCATAACAAAATATAAAAATTTAGAAAATACGTAAGGAGACTAGCTCCTGACATAAGAGTAACAGATGAGAAGCTCCACCCTATACCTAATAATTGTTCTAAAATTGAAGAATAGAGAATGAGGCTAATAATTTTCCTGAATTAAAAGAAAACTGGAATTATGTTTTCCAAGTGTCCAGAGAGTGGTAAAGGTATTTATTTATATTATACTTTAATGATTTAAGGATACAGATTGTAACCTTTATATCTTTACTGACCAATTAACAGCTTAAAAAAAAGCGTATAACTAACAAGGCAATGAAGGTACAATGATTAAAAATATAATGTAGAGGCAGTCAAAGGAGCAAATATGAATCAAGAATAAAGACAAGGACAACTAGAAGGCTAATCACAGGATAAATTTTAAAGCCTATCACAAATTATACTAAATATAAAATAACTATTTTGTGTCAGTTTGGGTCCCCCAGGAAGGAGTTGCCAAGAAGGAATGAGAGGTACATAAGAGTCAAAGGCAAAAATAAAAGGGAAGAGCAAAGGAGAGTGTGGAGGAAATCTGCTCTCAGTACAGATCTGACATCTGTAAGGACATACTGGGAAGTTCTCAGCTGGGCTGAGGTCGGGCCCAGAGCCCTCTGCCCATTCCCCGAGTCATAGTGTGGACAGAGGAGGCTCTGGTAGCCCTGCCTCTTTTATCCTTGGCTGCATGTGGACCAGAATGACTTTAGGCTAAATGCAGTGATCCTTCCCAAAGTAGTTAGAGGCTCTCTGCTAATTATGCTTCTTGCAGCAGATTCTCTCTCAAAGAAAGATCCAAGCAACATACCTCTGAGATGCCATAGTCCACCGTTCATCCCACATCGATTCACATCTCCCCACATGTTCAAAGATCAGTTCCTGTGGGCCTTAATTCCTGAGGAAACACAGAGGACGACCAGTCAGCCTCTGTCTTTACCATTAATCTGGGCCACATCTTGTGCTTGTTGCTTCTCTCCTTCATGATCCATTTTTTTTTCCCTTGAGTAAACTCCATGCCCAGCATAGAGCCAAACATAGGGCTTGAACTCACAACCCCGAGATCAACACCTGAGCTGAGATCAAGAGTCAGAGATTTAATGGAGCCACTCAGGCTCCCCTCACCATCCATTTTCAATTCCGCTCCCCCTCAGTGATCATCTGCAAGTTTTAGTGCTTACCTGCCAATATCACCCATCCCTGAGATGCCTGAGACCCTGGTAATCAGACCCTCCTCAACAGGTAAATGTATTAATTATCATTATACTCTAAGGACTTAAGGACAGTGTTGCTGCATTTGTCCACACACAACCATAACCGGGTAAAGGAGTAAGCACCAGACCCAGTTGGATCCCTTGCACCCTCCACGTGTTTCTCCTGCCCTCACAGTATAAAAGCAGCCCCCCCTAATCTGTCTTGGATGACTCACTTGGAGCTCTCCTGTTTCAATGCTGCATGTACCATTGGCATCTTCTGACTGACTTCTTGACCCTCTGGCTTTAGATGTAGCAAGTCTCACAGAATCCAGATCATTGTAGGAAATGAGGGGTGCACACTTATTTGGTCCCTGTGATCAAGTCTTCCACCAGGACTTAGTCACTCTCCGGGACCTTTTTCTCAAAATGTGTATAGTTCTCCACGGCACGAGACTCAGTCTTGCTCCACCACACCAAAGTCCTGCATTGTAATTAATCCACTGAGGCTTGCAAACTCCATAATGGATCATTTTGCACCTCAGACCTCCATTTCAAGGGCATGGTATTGGCCAGATCATATGTCCCAAGGGGCAAGGGAGCTTGTGTCTAAGTTGATAGCCTTCCGTGTTACTGTATATGGACTGAAGCACAATTTCGAGGTACTGAATACACTGCCTCCTGAGGAGGACCATCGACATTGGGCAGCAGTGTGTCTTTTCCTTTGGGATATTCTAACATATCCCCAACTACAACCTCTACAAACTTTACTGAAGTGTCAGATCCCTGCAAACATGTATTTCTCTCTCACCTACCAGAGAACCTAGGTCTCTCACATCACAGCTACCTCTTGCTCATCCTGCCCAAGCTGCGTATCATCAGGGTCATGGATTAGTGTGGTGTTCTAGTGATCTTCACATGGTCTAGGTGGTCAAGATCTCTGAACTAAGTGATGACGAAAGGTGGGAAAGTTAACATGGTCCTAGGGCAAAACGTAAAATAAGTTGCTGTCCACATAGATGCGAATTATTTCTATTTTATTGAGAATGGAAGAGAACACATTTGCCAGACATAAGGTCACACAGCATATACCCAAGACATCATTACTCTGCTCTCCCAAAGATACCATGCCTGGTTGGCAGCTGCAAGTGGGACTGCTCCCTGGATGAGAGTGAACAAGTCTACATGCACTAGCATTCACTACATTCTATAAGGCTGACGAATTAGAGGGACATGATAGGAACCACACCCATGGATATTTATATTTTTATTTGTTTTTTTAAAGATTTTATTTATTTATTTGAGAGAGACAGAGTGAGAGAATGAAAGGAGAGGGGGCAGAGGGAGAAGAGGACTCCCTGCTGAGCAGGGAGCCTGACATGAGACTTGATCCCAGGACCCAAGGATCATGAGCTGAGTTGAAGGCAGACACTTAGCAGATTGAGCCACCAAGCACCACCACCCATGGATATTGAGATCTTTAAGTTTGACACTAATATTTATACCCCATCCCCTAGGATTATCATATATTTAATATCTCATCTGCAGCTTAAAACAGTTTCAGAATCTTACATTTGTCCTTCTCCATCACAGTAGCTCTTAATCCACAGGCCAAAAACTCAATGTGAGGATTACCCAGCTGCCAAGTGTGTCAACTTCAATCATATCCTCAGTGACAAGGAAAGGACCCATTGTAGGGCAGGTGTGGGGCAGGACTCAGTTATTACCTAGCTCTATGTGTCTCCACTTTCAAGAGGGGCTCCAATGAGGCTCTATGTCAACTCAGAACCTGTGTCCTATAATCCTCAAAATACTTTGACATTCTTATTTCCCCAGTGTACCATAACCTGGGTGAATGGCTCTTAGTCCCACTAGGGAAGGACTGGAAGTATTTTCACAGTATATATTTGCTGTGGCATTGTAAGGTCCTTCCTTTTGACCTGGGTACCATGTGGCTCATTAGAGTCCAGATCTGAAAATTGGCTAAGCAAAGAAAAATTGGCTGAGCAAGGGATCATGATGACATATTTTTGGGCCACTGTCCCCCACCTCTTGCTTCTCTGTTCTTGCCTTCTTTTGATGGTGGCTATAAATAGCATTCTCAATGGCTGCCCTTGTTGGCCATAATTTGTGGTTGGAATGAATGGAGTGTCCCATATAATACAATCTTCCAGTGGGTCTGCTGACCTCACATGATATATCTATTCTGAGATGCTTATTTCCCTCAACCTTTTTGCTTTCTCTAGAAATTGCCTCAGCAACTCAAGGATTTCAGTTTCATTCAGTGTGGGCTACTACTTTCTCCAGGCTTCTAACAATCAACGTAGCCGCTAAAATTGTCCTATTCCCTGGAGTCCTTGCCAGGGTGTTAAAGCTCTCCTAAACCACTGAGTTCTTGCTTCTTTTGTCTCACATCTCAACTACTAGATCAAATATTCTAATGAATAACTCTTGAAAACTTTTAAAAGATTTTAGATACAAACTAAAATACTTACAACCGAAATAATATATTAGTGAATTCCCTTAAATATTTAAACAAAAAAGTAAAATCAAATGTTATATGTGGAGAGGGCTAGATGAAATTAGAATGCTAAGATCTTGGTAAGAACCAAGGTGGGGCATCTGCATGGCTCAGTAGGTAGAGCATGCAACTCTTGATCCCAGGGTTGTAAGGTTTGAGCCCCATGTTGGCTGTAAAGGTTACTTAAAACGAAACAAAACAGAACAAAACAAAAACCTGAAGCTGATTGCTAGACTCACAAGAGTATGTGTGTGTTCTTACTACATATTCTTTTCTTCGTGTGTATATTTGAAAATTTCAATAAAAAAGATAAACACCAAAAGGAAATTACAGAACTCCAGATCTTTTATTTTCCCTTGGGGTTTCAATGTGACAAAAGTTTTAGATATTTTATGAAAGATAGAAAAAAATGTTTAAATGTAGTGGGGTTGGACAACATGAGAGGAGGACAAAGCAAAAGAAGAGAAGAGGAGGAGGAAGAG
The DNA here is from genome assembly GCA_004023965.1 of Spilogale gracilis. NCBI lineage: Eukaryota > Metazoa > Chordata > Mammalia > Carnivora > Mephitidae > Spilogale > Spilogale gracilis. Next base: position 15,864 of record PITA01026864.1, read on the forward strand.
GAAGAGAAGGAGGGGGAAAGAAGGAGAGAGGCAGGAAGGGAAATTTATGTAGAATAGAGGCTGGTGGAGATTCCGACCTTAACTGTCACTCCGCCCATCCAAAATTCCCTATAGGGCAGAGCTGCAGCGTGGGAATCACGGAGCTTGACCAGCTGCCTTGTGAGAGGGCTTTGTCAATCTCTTAGGCCGCTGCATGGTCTCTGAGAGATGAGAGACTGGGGTCCCCAAGCATGTTGCCTGCAAGGTACCGTGCCCACGCTGAAGTAACTCTCTTTCCATAAAGTTTTCTAACAGGCAGTCAGGGTTGAGATTCACCAGATTAGGAGATAAAGCTGTAGAACCTGTCCTTCACAGGGAGACTGCAATGGAACCACACCCATGGATATTTGACTAGGATCATGACTAGGAGCATTGTTGTGGAGTCAGACAGGCTTGTGTTCTGGTCACGTACCTGCTCTGGGCCTCACTCCTCTTAGCTGTGAAATGGAAACAGCCATGCCTTCCATGTAATGGTGGAAGAGGTGAATGTAATACAAGTCACTATGTTTGGAAAGCATCTCAGATGCTGCTTCCTAGCTAAGTGTTCCTTGGAGATAGCTGTTGTTATTTTACAAAAGGTTGTTGTTGGAGACCGAAAAGCCTTCACATCCCAGAGAAATGAACCTTTAATCGTGGACTAGCAATACAGATGAGTAGGGGAGATCTTGGGGATTTTCATAGGAACTCTCAGTTTCTACAAGAGGAGACTCTCATCTGCATGGTTGTAAGTGTGGCCTCCCCCTCTTTCCACATCTGGTTCTATAAGGTTATAGAAAGGGACATTCATAAATGTATGAGAAAATGCAAATCAAGGCTCACTGAAAAACAAACACTTGTATTATTTGGAAAAATTAAATCTGACAGTACTGACACTAAGGAAATAGCTATTAATGGGATCATTTATATGCAGCTAATGGGATATAATTAAGACATTTGGGGAAATATTTTGAAATTATATTGTATAGTTGAGCAGCCAGATACTCTACCATCTAGCAATTCTACTTCCATGGGTATAAGCAGGAGAAATTCTTGCACATCTTATATGAGGACATGGGAAAATTTCACATTATTTCTAGGTTGTCATGGCAAAAACATGGAAATAGAGTGTCAAAAGAAATCATTGTAGAAAATTTGGATAATATGATAAAACTAAAGAAAATATAATTATTTCATATTCAGTGTTTTTCCTATATATAAATACAATTTAATACAATAATACTATACATACACTTTTAGGGTCTATCCTTTTGAGTTCACATATGGGCTGATATTAAGGTGGAATGCACAGTCCTACAACTTCAGTTACTAAAATACTGAAATATTTCCATAGTGGTTAGAAATGGTTATTGCCCAAGCCTTCCAAATTCCCCTCCTAAATTGCCTTGGCTTCTATCCCTGCGGTCCTTAAACTCCCTCACATTTCAGAAACTAGAGGAATATGGCTGACACTGCCATAGGCCTCCAGAAACTCTGTGCTAGCTTAGTGCATTAGCAATTGTAGCATATTAGCACTTGTGCCATACAAGTTAAATACTTCTATTATGCCATGTAAATCATTTTTTAAATTATTATAATGTCCATGTTGTGATTATGCTATAATTTATTCAATTATCTCCTTATTGGAAAAATTTTTTAAGATTTTATGTATTTATTTAAGAAAGAGAGAGAGTGAGAGTGACCATGGCGAGGAGCGGAGGAAGAGGGAGAGAATCTCAAGCAGATTCCACACTGAGCCAGGAGCCCGACGTGGGTCTCAATCTCACCACCCGAAGATCATGACCTGAGTCAAAATCAAGAGTTGGATGTTTCACTGACTGGGCCACCCAGGTGCCACCCAAAATGGGGTTTTTAAAAGAAAATATTTTAAAAATATTTTTATTTTATAAATATCACTGTGATGAGCACTTTGTCTTATTGTTTATTTATGAAGTCTGGACTAGGCCACACAAGGACGAATAATGGTAAAGCCCTTGGTATACACTGCCTTATCTTGGTAACTTTTTAAATTGAGTTGACTTGAAAGAAATAAACAAGGGACTCCAAAGACCCAAAGGTCCTAAAAACGTAAGAGCACACCAAAATGAGGGTTTTCGTGGCAGTTAAAAGACATAGGTACAGCCCTTGAACATTTTAAAAGAACTTTTTCTTATCTTGTTTTCTTTGATACTCAAAACAACTCCGTAGAAGTCATAGGACAGATATTCCCATTAGTAACTTGTCCAAGACCAGTTAGTTATTAATTTATATAGTTAAAACTAAAACAAGCCTGTGGACGCACACGCACTCTCAGTATTCTACAGTTTTCACTTTGATATATTTTATATGCATATTAATTAATACTAATCCTTTTTTGTGGATGTTGCTGAAATTATACTCTCATCTTTTGCTTAACTTTGATTTTCCAAAAAGAACAACAACAACAACAAAAAACCCATTCAGAGCTCATTCTGACTTAAACCGCGTAATGGCTATACTCTGCTTGAAATCAGGTGATCTTTATTCCACGCTCATAAATATACACCAATGGCTGATGAGATAAAACAAAATGTCATGGATAATTTTCACCTCTAATACAATAAAAGTGATTGTATCACTTCTACTCAGCTTGCAGGAAATAAACATTTCAGTGCCTTAAGAAAGGAAAATGTGATGAACGGGCTTAATGATCCTGGCAGAGAGGAGATACAGTCCCAGAGTTTTTTGTTTTGTTTTTTTTTTCATTTTGAATAGAACTTCCATCTGGGCTCATCCTTCTATTCTGCCTCAGCAACACAAACTGGCATCCTTTCCTAGCCAAAGCCTATATTCCTTAGCACTGAAAATATTCCTTCTAGAAAATGGTATTTGTGTGTTTGTTTGTTTGAGGAGAATCTGATGCAGCCTTGACAATTCTGCCATGACAACAGATTTGTTTCCATCCACTTCTGTGATGTCAATTTTGTTTCCAACACATCACCTCAAGCACCCTCAGCGGGCAGCGTCTCTGTTATTTTAGACTTCAGTCGGCTGCAGGCTCAGAGCTCGCCCTGGTGTGTCTGGAATTCATGTTTATTTTTAGAGTTATGCGACTTTCATTAGAAATCACAAATCTATCTTAACCCAGTTTAGACTCTTGTTCTGACAAAAATGTTCATGTCAGGAGAGTTTCAATGAGTAGGCTTTGAAGAATAATTGAAGGAGCTCTTCCTGGGGAGATTTGATGATGGTGGAAATGTTCATGTTTCTCCCTCATGTGAGATTAAAAGAGCCCTTCGAGGTGTTTGACTTATGCCACCAAACAATATCAAGTGAGGATTTAAGACAGAGATTCCAAAATGCTTCTGATAAATAAACCATGGGCACATAAAGCTCAATGAAAAGATATTTGAAAGAAAGCATGTTCGAAGAGAAAGGGACTAACATTCATTAAGTGCCCACCAGGTTCCAAGTACTTTCTCTGGCATAGGACGTGAGTATTGTTACTATCCCTATTTTATTTTATTTTTATTTTTTAAAAGATTTTTTTTATTCATTTGAGAGAAAAAGAAGAGGGCATAGTAGGGGGAGGAGCAGAGGCAGAGGGAGAAGCTGACTCCCCGCTAAGCAGAGAACCCCATGTGGGGCTCAATCCCAGGATCCCCGAGATCATAACCTGAGCAGAAGGCAGAGGCTTAACCTACTGAGCCACACAGGAGTCCTTACTATCCCCATCTTAGAGTTGACAAAACTGAGAAAATAAAGAGCAGAGCCAAGATGTGAATCCAAACCTGTTTAAATTTCAAAGCCATTGTTGTTTTGTTTTGTTTTTTTCCAGTTTTCAGTGCCAGGTTTCTTCCTTCCTTCCTTCCTTCCTTCCTTCCTTCCTTCCTTCCTTCCTTCCCTCCTTCCTTCCTTCCTTCCTTCCCTCCTTCTTTCTTTCTTTCTTTCTTTCTTTCTTTCTTCCTTTCTTTCTTTCTTTCTTTTTTTAACATATAATGTATTATTTGTTTCAAGGGTACAGGTCTGTGAATCAGTCTTAACACAATACACAGTGCTCACCACAACACTCTCACCCTCCCCAATGTCCATCACCCAGCAACCCCATCCCTCCCACCCTCCTCTCCTCCAGCAACCCTCAGTTTGTTTCCTGAGATTAAGAGTCCCTTACAGTTTGTCTTCCTCTTTGGTTTCATCTTGTTTCATTTTTCCCTCCCTTCCCCTATGATCCTCTGTCTTGTTTCTCAAATTCCTCATATCAGTGAGAACATATGATAATTGTCTTTCTCTTATTGACTTATTTAGCTCAGCATAATACCTTCTAGTTCCATCTACGTCATTGCATATGGCAAGATTTCAAGTGTTTTGATGGCTGCATAGCATTCCATTGTGTATATATACACCATATCTTCTTTATCCATTCATCTGTTGCTGGACATCTAGGCTCTTTCCATAGTCTTGCTATTGAGGACATTGCTACTATAAACATTGGGGTGCATATGCCCCTTTGGATCACTACATCTGTATCTTCAGGGTAAATACTCTGTACTGCAATTGCTGGGTCATAGGTAGCTCTATTTTCAACTTTCTGAGGAACCTCCATACTGTTTTCCAGAGTGGTTGCACCAGTTTGCACTCCCACCAACAATGTAGGAGGGTTCCCTTTTCTCTGCCTCCTCGCCAACACCTATCATTTCCTAACTGGTTACTTTTAGCCACTCTGACTGGTGTAAGATGGTATCTCACTGTGGTTTTGATTTGTATTTCCCTGATGCCAAGTGATCTTGAGCACTTTTTCATGTGTCTCTTGGCCATTTAAAACCACTGATGTTTGTAGTGCACATGTTGAACATGACTATGATCAAGCTTTTAGTGGTAGACTGCATCAAGGGCCCCAGTTGGTCACTGCTTTCTATGTACATGCCCTTTGCCACATAACCTTCCAAGGCCCTCTCCCTGCAGGCAGAGTAAACCCCCCCAAGTCTAGTCCCAACCATGTGACTTTCTTTGGCCAATGGGATATTAATAGACAGAATACAAGCAGGGGGTGGAAAGCATTTGCTTGAAAGCATTTACTTGATTGGGCCTGACCTCTTTTCCTCCACCAGCACCATGAGAAAGAGTCACAGGCCCAGGAGGAGGAAGAGAAACCCAAAAAACAAATCCACCCCACTGGGATCAGCTGAACCCAGCAAGCGGCAGGTACAGGAGTGAATACAGCCAAGAACAGCAGAGTGCCCTGCCAGGTCCAGTCACTCCCTGCCGAATTCAGCTACCCTAAGCTAATCCACAGATCCATGCAAGTAAATCCTGTTGTTTTAAAACAGAGCCAAGGGATGGTTTCTTACATAACAGTTCTGTGGCAATAGCTGACCAATCTACTCCCCCTATACCTTGTCCCAGCATGGAGCAGGAACTGGGTTTTGTTTTTCTTTTCAATCCTACAGTTGTGAAACCTACAAAAGACGAATGTTGCTTCTATGCACAATGAAGGAAAACCTTTTCATCAAAGACTTAATCCTAGAAATATTCTGTAAGAGCTCTTGAGATGTTAAAACAAGGAAGCAGTATTTAAGTCCTAAGATCACCAGCTGGTTGACTTCAGAGAACGGAACCACATTCCAGGGACAAAGGGGTCATGATTTTTTTTTTTTAAAGATTTTATTTATTTGACAGACAGAAACACAGCCAGAGAGGGAACACAAGCAGGGCGAGCGAGAGAAGGGGAAGCAGGCTTCCTGCCTAGCAGGGAGCCCAATGTGGGACTCAATCCCGGGTCTCCGGGATCATGACCTGAGCAGAAGGCAGTCGTCCAACCAACTGAGCCACCCAGGCGCCCCATGATTTTTTTTTTTTAAGATTTTATTTATTTGAGGGTGCCTGGGTGGCTCAGTGGGTTAAAGCCTCTGCCTTCAGCTCAGGTCATGATCTCAGGGTCCTGGGATCAAGGCCCGCATCGGTCTCTCTGCTCAGCAGGGAGCCTGCTTCCTCCTCTCTCTCTGCCTGCCTCTCTGCCTACCTGTAATCTCTCTCTCTGTCAAATAAATAAATAAAATCTTTTTTAAAAAGATTTTATTTATTTCACAGTGAGAAACACAGCTAGAGAGGGAACACAAGCAGGG
>PITA01026865.1:0-21895 GCA_004023965.1 Spilogale gracilis
AAATCTTTAAAAAAAAAAAAAAAAAAGAGAGAGGGCGCCTGGGTGGCTTAGTTGGTTAAGCGACTGCCTTCGGCTCAGGTCATGATCCCGGAGACCCGGGATCGAGTCCCACATCGGGCTCCCTGCTCAGCAGGAAGCCTGCTTCTCCCTCTCTCACTCCCCCTGCTTGTGTTCCCTCTCTGGCTGTGTTTCTCTCTGTCAGATAAATAAAATCTTTAAAAAAAAAAAAAAAAAAAAAAAAAAGAAAAGAAATTTCCAAGTTATTGATACCTGCTTTGTGTCATAAATTACTATAGTATGTTTTATTTCTACAGGTGGATATTATTAAATGAATTTTTAATACTTTGATACATCACAATTTTTTCACTGGGCACTGTATGTATATTTATATTATGTATGTTATTCACATATATTATGTAAAAATTTATACATATATACATATAAAGCATAATTTTACTTCCTTTATCTTTCTCAAATTCAGCCTTCTTTGTATTCATAAGGTATACAGTCTTTATAAACAAATCAATATTTTTTTCTGTTCAGAAGTCAAATATTACTTTTTAGTTGTTTGACATTGAGAATTGGCAAGTCAAAGAATAATCCATAGGACTAAATTGTACTTTATTTTAACTTTTTGAAGTTATTTACCATTTAATAGACAAAGAGGCAAAGACTGCCATAGATTCAGATATCACCTAATTCACTTTTGAATACAAAAGTCTAAACCAAAAGCAAAAATGTAAAAGAGGTAAACTAAGAAGGACTATGTATGAGTGACTATGTTAGTATGTTTGAAGTGGGGTTTTTTATTTTTAGTTTTTTATTTATTTAAGTAATCTTTACACCTAACATGGGTTCAAACTCACAACCCCAAGATCAAGAGTTGCGTGCTCTCCCAACTGAGCCAGCCAGGTGCCCCTGAAGCAGGCTTTTTAAATTGTTTTGATGCTTCTGTGTAGGAAGGAATATTATTACTCTTAACATTATAAATATTAAAAGATGAAGGATTGTTTCTGCACAGAAAATTTAATAGCTTCCTAAAGAAAGGTAAATATATAAGCATTTCAGCAAATAAACTAGGTTTTTATTTTTGTTTTTTTTAATCCCACCAAGAACTTTATAGTGTACATTCAAAATATATTATATAAAACATGTCAATAATATTTTTGCTCTTTTAATGACTGTATAATTTATCTGAGAAAATGGTCATATGGCATCGTGTAAAATTATTTTATAGAATTAAATCTTGGAACTCTTATTTACAAAAGAAAGGATTCAGCTCCAGTATTGACCTACTTTTTTTTATTCAGATTTTTTTTAGTGAGTGTCTCACACCAAGATTTGAAGTGAGAATTTTATTGCAATATATTAAAAAAGAGAAACTCATTCTTGCTGTGTTTCTGTAATCTGAATATAAGGTTATACGATATCAACAACCAGCAGATGGAGGGAAAAAAATGCTCTAGGAAGCTAGGCTATAAATACCAGGTTAATTCCAGAACTTCAAGATTTTCAAAATTTTGCTAAAGCTTTTCTAAATTGTCTGATCTTTTAGTAAGAGATTCATAATTTAGAATGGGAAAGAAAGACACAGAATCTCAAGGTAAGGTCTGTGTCACTTCAGATAACTTTATCATCTTGTTACTTCCTATGAAGGCCGGTTTTGGTTCATCAATCTCCTGACTGGTTTGGGTCCAAAGAAGTAGCTCAATTGGAAATATAAAAGTGAATCCCCCCCCCCATAATACCAGTATTAGGACTCTCTTAAGGGCACCTCGGTGGCTCAGTCCTTAAGTGTTTGCCTTCAGCTCAGGTCATGATCCCAGGGTCTTGGGATCAAGCCCCACATCGGATTCCCTACTCGGTGGGAAGCCTTCTCCCTCTCCCACCCCCCCTGCTTGTATTCCTGCTCTTGCTATCTCTCTCTGTGTCAAATAAATAAATAAATAAAATCTTTTTTTAAAAAGACTCTCTTAAGACTCTCATTCATCTAGTGACCTTCCTATTAAAAAAAAAAAGTATTAAATTCACTAGTGATTGAATCCCCTGTTTAAAAAGCTGCTTTGGCTTGTATTCATTCACTCATTCATTCATTCATTCAGCATAAATCACATACATTCATGCCAAGTACTAGGGTTAGATTAAATTTGTAGGCATAGAAGATACAGTCCCATTCTCAAGTTGCTTACAACAAGCAAACCAAACCATGACAATGCAGTATAATAAATGTGAGAAAAGTAGTACAATGTGCTATCATGATATGTAGTAAGAATTCCTAACCTATACTGAGTAGTTTTGGAAGTCAATGATTTTGATTACCAAAGGTGGGATTAGAAAAATATGACCTGGATTTTGTGATCCAAATCAGTATATCTCAAGATAAACAGTCTCATTAACATTAGCAATTTATTGAATGCCTGTGTTATTCTAAATGTTAGAACAAATACAATCTTGTGTTTTGTGTTAGATATCTAAAATAATAATAGTGGACTTCTTCCCCTAAGAAAATATTTGCCTTCTTCTGATTGTTAAGTGCCTCTGGTTAACTGTATACACCAATTCGGGCCATACCCTCCTACATACCATTGGCTTTATGAGGTACCCAGGGAGAACAATATGGGTTCATTAGTGAAAAATCTATCCTTTACTACTGAAAAGCCAGTGCCAACTCATGGCCTGCTAATACATTTAGATCATTACCTTCATCCTTGTGTGTGGAGGACAGTAAATCATTATTATACTGTGAGCCATCACCAGTAGGAAAAGTGTTATTTTGCAGTGTTTCTGAAAAACAGCAGTTACAAATTTAAAGAAGCAGCCCTGAACCAAGAGAGATTTCTAAATGTAAGAAAAAGTGGGAACACAGAAATTAAGATGAACGGTAAGAAGGTGGGAAAGATTAACAAAGAGAATATAAACTCAAGTGAAGTAAGTAATGAAAGAAAATATAGTGGGCTCCAGAATTTTGAAGACTTTGATGATTAAATATCATGCAAAAGCGACTTAGTGGAAAGTCACCAGTACTTGAGGTTGAGAGGTTGGGCAGCCCTTGTTTCCTATAATTCTGCCTCTGGTTTCCAGCAGCTCTGCTAGCAGGGGAACTGAGGAATAGCACTTTAGCCTTTGAGCATTGTTCTAATTAGCTCTCTCTAGTGTAATGAAGACCTCCTATTATTGCATACTGGAATAAACACATAGTTTAGTATTATATAGTCCTTACCTAATTTTTAAAAGAATTATGTGTATTGAATTTTAACTTTGGTGAAAACTGACTTTAGTAAACACTGGAAATTAGTTCTATGATATCACAAGAAGGCAAATAGACCTAATTTTTGAATGGGATTAACTATTGAAATTTTTGAGGGAGCAGGTGCCTGGCTTGCTTAGTTGGTAGAGCCTGTGACACTTGATCTCAGGGTCATGAGTTCAAACCCCAGACTGGATTACTTAAAAAGTAATAATAATAATGAATAAATAAATAAATGCTTTCTGATATATATTTATTATATATAAATTTTTCAGGGAGCAGAAAAATAGTCTTTTTTTCAACTAACATCTTTATTCATAGAAAAGAAGCATTTTCAGAAGTGTGTAGAAGCATAAGGAAAGGGCATATCCTTAAAGAATCTAATCTGTGTAGAACAGTCTTTCAACTAAATATTCTTTCAGGAGATAGTATCTTTGATAAGATTTTATGTTTATGTATTTTTTATTTCTACTCATGACTTTGGTAAATTTTAGCCAATTCAGGCTATAATAGCTCTTGTTCAGTGATAGTATTTCATTACAGTGAAAAATACGTATTGAATAATGAGAAAATGACCTAATGTAGTAATGATCCTTGTTGACTTGTACCTGATATGGGGGAAAATTTTAGAATGTCTTTCTGTAGTTGTTATTGAAAGGAAAGGCTATACAACTGCCATTTTTGCTTTCATTTATTATACATTATATCCATTATCTTTCTAATAACTAATAAACCATAGACTTTCTGGATCAAAGGGTGTTAGGACCTTTAAAATTTGAAAATCTCAAACAAGTAATATTGATATTATATAAATATTGATATTGGCTGAATGTAGATGGACAAGCTTCCATCTAAATGCAAATCACTTTTTTGGGGAGACTCTAAAGCCAGTTACATTTATTAGAAGATCCTCTATGAAAACATGAACCAAATAAAATACCCTTAGTAGTCATTAGGTGACTCAATCCTTTTTTTCCTTTTTTATTACTTACTAATTAGAATTATTCATAATATTGTTATTGACTTTGTGGCTTTCCTCCACACTTTCCTTTTTCAGTGCACAAATTCCTTTTAAATGTTGAATCTAGGCCTAGGTGATTACCTTACTGACATAATATACTGAAATACTTGATTGAGTTGGGGAACCTTGTTAGATATCAGTTTGCCACACCAGAATATCGCAAAGCTTAGTACATAGCACACAGGCCTGTTTACTTGTTGCAGAGAAATAAGAATCTTTGTATAGGTGAATGTATTTACGCACATCAACCTGAATGTACTCATGTACTTTTTTATTACAAAGTCAGATAGAACAATTCCAAATGTATATGTAGGTGTTTAGCAACCCTCAATCATCTTATCCTTTACAATGTAAAAAAACCCTTGGAGCCATACTAAGCAATATGATAGCAGGTTCTATATTTCTTTTTACGAGTCTTACTAAGGTGTCCTGTTTTGTTTTGTTTTTAACCTCCATAAATTACAGGAAGTAATAAGTGTCTTTTGAATACTTTCTAAGTGGAACCAAAAATTTAAAGTGAAGTAAAGAGAAGAAAATGAAAGCCGCCTGCCTTTGGCTCAGGTCATTGTCCCAGAGATCCAGGATCGAGTCCCATATCAAGCTCCCTGCTTGTCGGGAAGCCTGCTTCTCCCTCTCTCCCTCCCCCTGCTGTGTTCCCTCTCTGGCTGTGTTTCTCTCTGTCAAATAAATAAAATCTTTAAAAATAATAATAATAACCTACTTTAAAAAAAAGAGAGAGAGAGAGAGAAGAAAACGAAGACTTAGCCCCTATTGACCTTTCATTTCAGTGTTTTCTCATGGTAGGAGAGCCTACTATGGGAAGATGACCATTCTGTTCTCTTGCCCTGGGGTTGAGGTATGGAAGACAGAGGACATTCTCTCAGGATGCTGGAATACTGAAGGAAATGATCTCTCTTGCAGTCGTACTATTTTAAATACTTGATTACTATTCCAATATAGTGAATTTATCTTAAATTCGAGGTAACCTCATATAAATACTATGTTACAGATTGATCTTGAGTGCCACACCCTTGGACTTTTCTCTTATTTTAGCATCTTCTCCAAAGTGTTATACATGTTATTAATGAGAATACTATAAGCACCAGATCCAAAACACCATAGTTTAATAGTTGTTTTAGGATTACTGCTGATACTTTAATAACTTTATTAACAGCTAAGGAGTTTAGGGAAGAAACAATTTTCAATCATACATTTTTGTTCACTCAAGATTCTTTATTACAAATAATGTAATCCTCTCTGGCTAGTTTAACAACAAAGAAGACATCTTGAAAGTTATTAAGTAGCTAATAGACTCTAGCGGGACCAGAGAGCAGCTCAGAAGTTACCCAGTCAGTAACATTGTACAAGTGTATTCCAGAAGCTCTTGTAGCAAGCACTGTTTCCACTGCCACCAAGCATTTAAGAGGCATCAGTCTCAATGCCATTGCCATCCCCAAAGAACCTGATGCCCACCAACAAATCAAGTTCTCCAAGAGGAGTTATGTCCTCAGATTGCTTGCCTACAATTGCAAATCATACTCTGTGAATTTAATTGCTGGAACCTAAGGAATTTATGTTACAGATTGCCTAACTGTAACACAGTCTGAGAATGCTAGTTTTCAGGTTTCTGCCTTAAGAAAACTGGAATCAGGGGTGACTGCTTTCAGCTCAGGTCATGATCCTGGAGAGCCAGGATCAAGCCCCACATCAGGCTTCCTGCTCGGCGGGAAGCCTGCTTCTCCCTCTCTCAGTCCCTCTGCTTGTGTTCCCTCTCTAGCTGTGTTTCTCTCTGTCAAATAAATAAATAAAATATTTTAAAAAAAGAAAGAAAGAAAGAAAGAAAACTGGAATCATACTGCAGAAAATTAACAAAATACAGGCATACCTCAGAAATATTTCAGGTTTAGTCCCAGACCACTGCAATAAAACAAATAGTATGATAAGGTGAATCAAGTAAATTTCTTTATTTCCTAATGCATGTAAAGGTTGTGTCTATACTCTGCTATGATTTATTAGATGTGCAGTAACATTCTGTCCAAAAAAACCAATATACACACCTTAATTAAAAATACTCTGGGGCTAACAAATGCTATCCATCATTTGAGCTTTCAGCAAGTTGCAATCTTTTTGCTGGGGAAGGTGTTTAGCCTTGATGTTGATGCCTACCTGATCAGGGTGGCGGTTGCGGAGGTTGAGGTGGCTGTGGCAATTTCATAAAACAAGACAACAATGAGTTTGCGAAATCAATGGACTCCTCTTTTCATTTGAACACTTAGAGGCCATTGTAGGATTATTAGTTGGCCTAATTTTAATATTACTATATCTCAGGGAATAGGAAGGTCCAAGGAGAGGGAGAGAGACTGGAGAACAGCTGTCGCCAGAAGAGTCAGAACACAGACAACAGCCAGTGCTGTTGGAAAAATGATGCTGATAGATTTGCTTAATGTAGGATTGCCACAGATCTTCAATCTGTAAAAAACACAGTATCTATAAAGCGCAATAGGACACAGTCTACCTGTATAAGCAAAATGTTCAAAATCATAGGTAACCAATGTCCACAGATAACAGTGTACTAGATTAATTTTCATCTTAAATCTTCATTGCATCATTTAATTTCTAGGGGTCAGGTACAGATCATTGTCTTTCTCTGGGAAATTTATCCCAATTTTTGCCTTCAGTAAGCACTTAGATTATTTTCTTAGTGAGTCACTTCTATCAAATGTTATCTCTTTTAACCATGATTCATGCTTGAACTAAAAGAGAGGAGCACATCTGCAATTATAAGGCAGGGTTTCTCATCCCCAGCACTATTGATGCTTTGGAATAGACAATTCTTTGTTGTTGGGGCTGTCCTCTGCACTGTAGGATGTTTAGCAGCATCTCTAGTGTCTGCTCACCCAGATGCCAATAGTATGCTTGCGTGCACGCGTGCGCGCACACACACACACACACCCCATAGTGATAATCAAAATTGTCTTTAGACATTGACAAATATTCCCTAGGACACTAAATCATTGCCAGTTGAAAACTACTAAGATGCAAGTGTGTCTTTGCTTATGAACAATTTATGCAAATAAATAGATGCCATCTTTGACTACTTTTTCTCTGCTTCTTCAAGTCTGACCATTAATGTTGTAATTATAGGTCTCTCACTACTTCCTCTAAATTATTTTCTTAAAATATATGAAATTATATAAATCTGAAAAGAAGGTTGAAAAACTATCTCTTCTTTATGGGCCTCTAGTAATTCACTTGCTTCCTCTACTACTTCCCTTTTGCTTTGTCTTCTTCTGTCAGTACAAATATTCTGTATCCTCTCCTCCAATAGTCTCGATAGTGGGTACCTATAGAAAGGAAAGAAGGGAGGAAAAGTGAAATTGGATCATAGTTTGGATTTAAACTTTGTGCTTCAGAAATTTAGTGAATTGAGTACATATTTCTTGAGGTTATTGAGGGAACAAATGAAATAAAAGCATCCATTTTGTCATTACATTAAATTTATATGAAAAGATGTTCCCACAAAATAGAAATTATTAATTATGTAGTCAGGAATTGGGATTGAGCCTGAAAACCCTCTTTTTAAAAACTTTCTGCATTTCCTTTTGAAATTCAGAGCATTTCAAGGAATTATAGATAAGCCACATAAATTGTCTTTTTCTTTTAATGCATTCTGCAGTATTCATTAATTTATATATATTTTCATTCCTTAAAAAATGATAGTTTATGTGAGTAAAATGGTTTTATATATTAATCCTTAATTATTCTAAGCAAAGATAAAATAGTAAAAAATCAGTTTAATGACCTTTGGTTTCTTGATAAATTTCAAAGTTGACCTGAATCATATTGCTACTTTTTCAAATTAACCTCCAAAATTGCTAACCTGTTTTAAAGAGTTTAGGAGCACACCTTTCCAAAACTGAAGAGTAACATCTAATTTCCTTACATTAAGCATTTCTTTTACAGCTTAATAAGTTATAGCTTTGCAAGTGTGAGGGATGATTAAATTTCTTTTCATATTGCTTTTAAGTAGAATAAATAATTTAACTTTTTATCAGCATAGTTTTAGTTTTTGTACTGTATCATAAATAGTTCTTCAGCTGTGTTAGAACTTTCTTCCTTACCAGAAATACTTAAGATTTTTCTATTATTAAAAAAGAGAAATGTTTATCTTATATTATCTTGAAATAATTCACTAATTCTAATCAGTACATTTTTATTTATTAATTTTAGCTAGCTTTGTTATAATGCATCTCCATAGTGTCCATTAATCTAATTAAAATTCATTTAGAATTTGGTATAGCTTAGATATATTTTTTTTCATTTTTTTTTATTGTTACTAAAAATTTTTTTTCCAGTGTTCCAAGATTCATTCCCCATTCCCCACACCCAGTGCTCCACGCTTTAGGTGTCCCCAGAACCCTCCACCAGGCTCTCCCATCCCTCCACCCCCCTCCCTCCAAGTCCCTCAGTTTGTTTCTGTGTCCAAAGTCTCTGTTGTTTCGTTTCCCTCCCTAGATTACCCTAGTTCCCACTTGCTTTCCTTCTCCCACTGTCCTCCAGTTTACCCCTCATGCACCGCAAGTAAGTGAAACCATGCGATACTTGACTTTCTCTTCTTGGCTTATTTCACTCAGCAGAATCTCTTCCAGTCCTTTAATAACATTTTTATATATAGGAAATAGTTTTCATATGTAGGAAATTCGTATATACATATAGAAAAACATTTTTACAAATTTGTGATTAGGTAATTACAAACATATATTTATAGGATGTCTATTGTCCTATTTGGAAAGTAAATTTTTTTTGTGGCTTGCATTTTCCTATGTTTAATATTTGTAAATTTAAATTTTATATATTATTGTCCAAATGTAAGGGACTGAGGTACAACATATAAAAGTAAACATAAGAAAATGATATTAATACTTCATTATTGTTAAAATTAGAGGAAATATTTAACTGGAAAAGATAATTTAATACATTTTTGCTAAAGACTGTATTGCTATATTAAAGTTTTTTAGGAACTAGAGCTTTTATTTTAAAAATAACACCAATTTGAAAATATTAATATAGCACAGAAGTGGAATAAGTAGAAAATCAGTATGAAGACATCTATTTTTAGCAGTGTAATAGATTACTCTGAAGAGCTGCCTTAATACAAAATAATCAAATCCTACATAAAACTTAATGTTACCTCACTGCTAAGTTCCACAGGTTGAAATGAAATCTTAAGCAAGAAGGAAAGAAAACTTAGACTGACATTAAAGTATGAGCAATAAACATAGGACAGGTGGGGTCTTCTTAATGGTAAGTGAGTGTAACAACACTTAATCCAGAAGAAAACTATAGACCAATCGCAAGACAGGGAAGCTGGAAGAAATAATTCTCACTTAAAGTAAGAGGCTTTTTCCTTCCTGAACCTGTTTGCATTCAGGACGGTCGCTGTGGGCCTTTTTGCCTTGATCAAGTTTCCAGTCCTTATGCCTCTTGCCTAAAGTAAGAGCTTTTGTCCTCTTGTTTTGTTTACAAATTTTGTCAGCCAAAAATGAGTTCATAATTAAAATCTAGCAAACACATATGGAAATAAGCCACCATGAGTGAGAGCAGAAAAGACAAATTTCAGACGTAGACCCCCTCCCAAGGAGTGAAGGTATTGCAATTAGCTGATACAAAATATATAAGAAAAACTTTGAAATGTTTTAAAAAATAAGCTGGTAGAATTGAACTCACAAAAGTGGAGTATATAATTGCCAATGAAAAAGAAAATTTTAACAAATAGATATATTGGTCAGTAGTCGATAAAATAGAAATCATTCCAATTATCTTAAAGGGACATTTAATACAGGGAATTGGCTACACAGGTTATTAGAAAGAACTAAAAAAAAAAAAAAATGAAAGGAGGATAACTGGCAGAGCAAATAAAAAGAAAGAAGGAGTAATATTTAGTGCTCAGAAGCTGCTAACATTCCTTAGTTGGAGCCTGCAAGTGTAAATCCACCGAGATGCTGTTGTAATTACTTTTGAATTAACCAAAGTGGTATCACATCAACAAGAGTGCGAATTACCAAAAAGTTACTGCCTCTTCCCAAACTACTGGGTTCCAGAATCACCTTATCCCTACAGTTCGACTAACAATTTGTCCTTATAATCTTCCACCATATAATCTTGTCTCTTATTGGAAGACTTTGATTCGGATACTTGGCAGAGGGGGAGACATTTGCAGACTCCTCACCGCATGCAATACAAAGCAGAGCATAGAAGAGACAAGGAGACAAGTAGATGGCTGAGTGAGTTGTATGTCAGTATAGACACAGCTGAAGAGAGAACTGGGAATTAGTGAATTGGAAGCGATGTTTTAAAATGACAATACAGCAGAGAAAAACAAATACATGGAAAAACATGAAGTAAAAGTAGAGATTTATAGGCTAAAATGTGAAATTCTGAGACTAGTCAAACACTCCCACCAAGAAAATAGAGGAAATCGGGGCGCCTGTGTGGCTCAGTTGGTTAAGTGACTGCCTTTGGCTCAGGTCATGATCCCAGAGACCCGGGATCGAGCCCCACATCAGGCTCCCTGCTTGGTGGGAAGCCTGCTTCTCCCTTTCTCACTCCCCCTGCTTGTGTTCCCTCTCTAGCTATGTTTCTCGCTGTCAAAAAAATAAAATCTTTCAAAAAAAAAAAAGAAAAAAGAAAATAGAGGAAATGAAGGGCAGACAGTCTTTAAAGAGCTAATACCTGATAATTTTCCAAAAATGGTGAACAGGGGTCTACAGATAGCAGAATCACAGTATATAACAAGCAAGAGAAATAAAAAGAAATCAAGACCTTGAAATTCTGCAGTAAAACTGCAGGAAATTAAAACTAGCAGTGGGGGAGGGGAGGACATCACCTGAAAAACAGTGAAGTGGACAACAAACTTCTCAGCAGCAACAATGGAAGCTAGAAATTAATAGAATATTAAAGTGCTGAGAGAAAATATATCTGACCCTTGAACAACATGAGTTTGAACTGCACATCTACTTATATATGGACTTTTTTCTTATATGCACTACAGTACTGTAATTGAATTTTCTCTTATAATTTTTTAGTAACTATTTTTCTAACTTGCTCTAAGAATACAATAAATATAAGAATACATATGGTATATTAAATATTTATTAATCTGCTTAATGTTATTGATATGGTTTCTGGTCAACAGTAGGCTATTAGTAGTTAAGTTTTGGGGGAATCAAAAGGTATACATAGATTTTTGACTGTGGGAAATCAGCAACCCAACCCTCATGCTCAAGGATCAACTATACTTTTCTACCTAAACTTGGCTGTCTAGCAAAACAGTGTTTCAAGTCAAGAGTGTAAAAAAGGTAGATGATCAAAAACATAGAGTTTACTACCACCAGACATAAACTAAAGGAAGTTATAAAATAAAATGAATAATTAAGAAAAAAATTAGTGAGGGGCATCTGGCTAAGCATCTGCCTTCAGCTCAGGTCATGATTTCTGGGTTCTGGGATCAAGCCCCACGTTAGGGTCCCAGATCAAAAGAGAGTCTACTTCTCCCTCTCCCTCTGCCTCTCTCCCTGCTCATGCACTCGCTCTTTCTCTCTGTATCTTTCTCAAATGAAAGAAAGAAAGAAATTAGTGAAATGGCAGGGAAAAAAAAAGGGAAATAATTCCAAAGGAAACTTGAGATACTAGAAGAAATTATGAGCAAAAAAATTGGCAAACAAGAGTAAACCCAGTAAAAGATATATATAAATATTATTGCTACTAATAATAATAGGTATTATTATTTTAAAGGTTTTAGGGGTTGGAAAAAAATGACAGAACAGTTTATTGTTTTTAGACAACAACAGCATGAAAGTCTGGAGAGAGATTCAGCAGGGATTATCAGTACATAGTAAAATTTCTAAAGTAGCCCACTTATTAAAAGAGTATAAAAGGAATATATGATGCCCAATCATATGGAAGGGAGAAAATGAAATAAGTTTCAAACAAATAAAAACTTTCTTAGTTCATTTATTAAGGCAGGCAGAGAGCTTTTCTTTTTTTTTTAAGTGTAGGACAATTGGAAAAATGAAATGCAAAAGGTAAGATACTCAAAACAGATCTGAAACATTGGCAGTTATAGTTAGTGACACTCTAGAAACATAAAGACATGAAAAGGTTGAAAATAAAAGAATAGTAAAAAGTTATGCTGGGCAAACACCAAATGAACAAAAGCTGGGGTATCAGTTTTGTTAAAGCAGGACTAGAGATAAGGAGACCTTGCTACATAATAATAAAAGATTCAGTTCACTAGAAAAATATAACAATGTTAAGCCTGCATACACATAATAACATAGCCTCAAAATACATTAAAACTCAACAAAATTAAAGGAAGAAATTTATCAATATCTTTTTTTTTTAAGATTTTATTTATTTGACAGAGAGAAACACAGCCAGAGAAGGAACACAAGCAGGGGGAGTGAGAGAAGGAGAAGCAGGCTTCCCGCAGAGCAGGGAGCCCAATATGGGACTCGATCCCGAGTCTCTGGGATCATGACCTGTGCCGAAGGCAGTCGCTTAACCAACTGAGCCACCCAGGCGCCCCAATATCTTAATGAATCTTAATGTACATTTGTCTACATGGAACTGTATACCCAACAATCAGAAAATATGCATTCTTAAGTGATTAAATATTTACGAAAATTGACTATATTTTAGCCCAAAGGTCAATAGATTTCAAAGAATTGTCTTACAGACCACATCTTCTGACATAAAAGTCAATAGCAAAAAGATAAATTTTTAAATGATTATAAGTTCGGAAATTCGTGGGTTTTTTTAAAGGTTTTATTTATTTATTGACAGAGAGGTCACAAGTAGGCAGAGAGAGAGGAGGAAGCAGGTACCCCACTGAGCAGAGAGCAATCCCAGGACCCTGAGAGCATGACCTGAGCCAAAAGCAGAGGCTTTAACCCACTGAGCCACCTAGGCGCCCCCGGAAATACGTTTTTTAAAAAAAGAGTAACTTATGAACCAAAAAAAAAAAAAAATGTACTTTTAAGTAGACAAAGGCTAAACATATTGAATTTATAGGATACATAATCTTAAAAGCTTATATTAAAAACGGAGAGAGGCTGAAATTTCATGGCATAGCCTTCCAATTTAATGAGTTAGAAAATGAACAACACCTTAAAAAGAAAAAGTGAGAATGAGATAAAGAGCAGAAATTAATGAAAAGAAAAATATATTATATAAATATATTTAATTAAATAAAATAAATAAAATTAAATAAAAATAAATATATAAATAAATAAAATTAAAATTAAATTTAGCAGGTGGGATCAACAAAGCCTAAAACTGCTTTTTTAAAAAGATCTATAAAATAGATAAACCCCTGGAGGTTTAATCAGTTAAAAATTAAGGAGAAAAATCAGAAATAAATAATATTATGAGTAAAAATACTCTACTTACAAATCAAGTAGATATTTAAAAGATAAGAGGATTCTGTGGACATTATATACCAATAAATTGTGAAAACCAGTGAAATGCACAAACTCCTAAGGATAATACCTTTTATGGTTTTCTTCTCTCTCTGTTTTTATCTTATTTTATTTTTCCTTTCCTTCCCCTATGTTCATCTGTTTTCTTTCTTAAATTACACAAATGAGTGAAATCAATACAATATGTCATAATTAGTAAATGACTTATTTCATTTAGCATAATACACTTTAGTTTTACTATGTTGTCGCAAACGGCAAGGTTTCATTCTTTTTGATGACTAATATTCCATTGTGTGTGTCTGTGTACATGCACGTGTGTGTGTGTAATACATCTTCCTTATCCATTCATCAGTCAGTGGATACTTGGACTCTTTCCATAATTTGGTTGTTGTTGATAGCACTCCTATAAACATCAAGATGCATGTATCCCTTCAATTCAGCATTTTTGTATACCTTGATAAATACCTAGTTGCACTGATAGATTTTTTTAATTTCAGTTAACTCATTCATTGAGGAGAAAACAAAACAAAACAAAACCTCCTAGCAAAACTGAAAGGAAGGGAAGATTCCCTAACTTGGGTATCTATTAAGAATATGCAGCAAATATCATTTGTACCAATTAAATACTAGAAGCATCTTCTTTAAAATGACAAGACAATTTAACATTGTAGTGGAGGTCAGAGTCCTCACAAGAACAGAAAAGAAATATCAAGTATAACCATTAGGAAAGGAAGAAATTAAACTTTATTTATTTGTAGATGGCATGCTATCTCCATAGAAAACTCAAAATAATTTACAGGTAAACTCATTATAGAAATATAATAAGAGTTTAGCAAGGAGACCGACTATAAAATCAATATACAATAATAAATTGCATTTCTAACATTAAAAAAAGTTAGAAAAGATACTATTTACTACATCCACAAAGACATAAAATACAAAGAAATAAAAGTGTGCAAGATCTTTATGAAGTAACTATAAACTTATAAACTTTATTGAGAAACATTAAGTGTAAATGGAGAGTTGCACTAATATTTTTGATTAAATATAGACAAGATGTCAGTTTTTTCCAAATTAGTTTATATATCAAATTGATTCTAGTGAAAAATCCTAACAGGGTTTTTGAGGAGCTCTACTTGGGTCCAAATTTTACATGAGAAAGCGAAGAGCCTAGAATAGCCTACAGACTCCTAGAGAATAAGGAAAATGAATTTGTTCTGTCAGATAACAAGATTGGTTATAAAATGGAGAATTGAAGAAAGTGGTATTGGCAGAGGGATAGACAACTTGACCAACAGAACAAAATACGTTCTTTGAGATTGCTAAATATGTGATAAAACTTTTTTTCAAAAGCAAAGGAATAACGAATACAAAATTTAAAGTGATTATGGGAGGAAAACCATAAAAGACTATTAGCAAACAGTGACTTTGAGATTAGAGGTTGAGTAGGTTTGTGTGGGCATTTATTATTATACCTTATAATTCATATATAACATATATGTTATACACAATATAATTATATTAGTTTTGTAGGGCTGCCATACAAACTGCCACAGACTGCATGACTTAAACAATAGGTATTTATTTTCTCATAGTTCTGGAGGCTAAAGTCCAAGACTAGGTATTGACAGGTCTGCTTTTCCTGGAGTCTCTCTCCTTGGCTTGCCTCAGATAGCTGCCTTCTTGCTGTGTCCCCACATGGCCTTTCCTGCGCTGTCCTACTCCTAATGTCTCTTTCTGCTCTTATAAGGACACTAGTTCATTGGATGAGGACCCCACCCTTATGACTTCACTGAACCTTAATTACCTCCTGAAAGGGGCTATCTCCAATACTGTCATCCTGGGGGAGTGGATTATGGACTTCAACATAGAATTTAGGGACACTTAATTCAGCCCATAGCAATAATTTTTAATTTAAGTAGAACGTGCACCCCACACTCTTATCCTTTTCGGTTTTCAGAAGTTCTTCATATTAACCTCTTTGGGAATTCCTTTTAGTATTTCCCTAAGAAAATCAAATAAAAGAGCCTGATTAGGATATGAATGGTTATATCCCTTAACAGGCATATTCATAAATCACTCTGCATAAGTCTGTAAAGCCTACATTTCCAATCAGTAAATTGAAACTCCCAGAACTCTTTAATAAACCTTATAATGGAAGAGACCAGAGAAGAAAATATTTTGAGGTTTCTGAATATTTTATCTTAGATAGTCTCAAGGTATGTTTCAAGTTGTTTTTTTATCTTCCATAAAGTGCTTAGAGAAATGTTGATTAATTTTTAAATGTTTCAGAAAACAGTGTTAAAGAACAGTACTTACTAGGCAAAAAAAAAAAAAATCGTATCTAAAAATAGTTGCATCACATGAGTTTATATTTTAGCACACTAACAAACAAAAATGTTCAGGTTTAATTTGCAGCCCAGCTATATTTTTGACATATTCTTGCTTTGCTCAGGCTGAATGACTCAATGACTTAATATTTCTCTGCATTGAATTTTAGCAAATACCCAGATGATTTAATATAATTTATACTATTTAAATCTCTCTTTCCAGCTTGAAAGTGATTTCTGATTCTAGAATGCTTTTCTTTTGACATCATATATTTCATAAGTAATGTATTTTGGGCGTCACCTAAAACAAAGAACGAGTTTCTTATCAGCAGGCAGCATTCCCGTCTAATGTGTTCATCTGCCTGATTTTAGTAAGCATGTAAGAATTAATGGAAGCTTCCAGATATTTTTCTAATAGTCATATTTCTTCAATTAGTCTGTATCTTGTCAAAGCTTAATAGCCTGAAAACTAATAGAAATATTGATAAAATTGTCAGATAAAAGCAAATATTTACAAATCATTGTTCTGAAAACAGTTAAAATTCATTTGTCTAAGGTTTTACATTTTTTTCCTCAAGGAATATAAATACACAACATGTATTCTATACAATAGTATTTCTGTTGACCTTTATATGTATTTTTTTTCTGTTCTCTCATACTTGAATTATTAAAACACAAATGGAACACTTAGTACTTTTTTTCTGTAGCCTCCTTCAGTCTGGCATACTAAATTATATAAATTTCTGTTTTGCTTTTTCTCACAAAGTAGAAATTACTTCATTTTTTTCTGAATATAAAAATGGTGCCATTTATTGAAAATGTCTATTTTTCTAATAATGTAGACAAAGTTCATATTAGAATGTGCTTTCTGGTAGACATGATATTGCATTTCTTTATTGCTACAGCTATTTCTATAATAAGAGCAATGTAGACAATACACAGTAACACAGCATAAATCCAAATTCTAAGTCTTTGTTATAGGGTTTGATTGTTTTTTATTGACAAAATCGACTGGAGAACTGCCAAATATTTTATTCCTTTTTTATATTATAGAACCAGTGTTTTTCAGTTTATTGTAGCCACTTTCTGTTCTATCAAAATTACCTAGTGCTGTTGTTGAAAATAGAGATGCCTGTATGCTATGCTATAGCTTCTCCGTGAGAATACCATCAGTCTGACCTAGACATCTGCATTTTAACAAATGACAGTGGTTATTCTTAAGCATTCTACTGATGTTCACCACAGCCCGGGGACTAAAAGAGCTTTGTTCCTCCCTTTTTAGTTGTGTCTTATCCTCCAAATTACTACTTTTTGTTTACTAAGGTATAATTGACATAAAACGTATTACTTTCAGGTATACATCATAATGATTGAGATTTGTATATATTGTGAAATGATCACTACAATAATTCTAGTTAACATTCATCACCATACATAGTTGCATTTTTTTTACCTTGTGATGAGGACTTTTAAGATCTCTCTTAACAACTTTTAAATATGCAATACTATGTAGTCACTATGCTGTACATTATATCTCCATGACTTATTTGTTCTTCTGTATGTAACTTTTGACCCCCTTCACCTATCGTGCCTTCTTCTCAGCCCCTCCACTGGCAACCATCAACCTGTTCCCTGTATTTATAAGCTTGATTTTTGTTTTCTTTTAATTCCACATATAAGCAAAATTGTAAGCATTTGCCTTTCTTTGTCTGACTGACTTCACTTAGCATAATGCCTTCTAGGTCCATCCATGTTGTTGCAAATGGCAAGATTTTTTTCTCTTTTAGTCCTGAATAGTATTTTATATATTTATACCACACATTCTTTATTATTTCATCTGTCAGTGGACTCGGGTCATTTCCATATCTTGGCTATTGTAAATATTATTGCACTGAACATGAGGGTACATTCAAATTGATGCTTTTGTTTTCTTTGGATAAATACCCAGAAGTGGAATTGCTGAATCATATGATAGTTCTGTTTTTAATTTTTTGAGGAACCTCCAATAGTGTTTTCCATAATGGCTGCAACAATTTACATTCCCACCAATAGTGCACGTGGGTTCTGTTTTCTCCACATCATCAACACTTGTTATTTCTTGTCTTTTAGATAACTATTCTAACAAGTACAAGGTGATATCTCATTGTGTTTTTGGTTTGCATTTCCCTGAAGATTAATAATATTGAGCACCTTTCCAAATCACTTACTAGGATTATAGCTATATTGTGGCTCTAAATAAAAAAATATAACAACAGCTTAAAGCAAAAAGAACTAGCTTAAACTCTGACATGGTGCTAAATGATCTGCCCTATACTAGTTTACCTGAGGAACTTCTCTTCATCCTTTACAGGATGGCTGCCCTGTGTTTGCCTATGTCAGGCCTGGAGTATAGACAGCATTTGCAAAATCTCTCCCATTGTTTCTTGTTACAGTGAGTTTAGGAATTATTATCTCTTGATGTAATTAAAGAAATATTTTAGTCTAGTATTCATTTATGGGATAATGTTTACAATGAAAGATTCACTTTCATTTCTTCATTCAATGTAATTGCAAATTTGAAGCAGTTTAAAATTAAGTTTAAAAAAAATTCACTGCCAGGGCGCCTGGATGGCTCAGTCAGTTGAGCATCTGATTCTTGGTTTTGGCCCAGGTCCTGATATCAGGGTCGTGGGATCAAGCCTCCCTTTGGGCTCTGTGCTCAGTGGAAAGTCTGTTGGAGATTCTCTTTTTCCCTCTCCCTCTGCCTCCTCCGTGTGCTCAAGCTCTCTCTCTCCCTCTCTCTCTCTCTCCCCGTAAAAAAAAACAAATCTTAAAAAAAAAAAAAAAAAAAAAAAACCATCACTGCCCTTCAACCTCTTTTATATCCTGTAATTCTCTTCTAGGGGTTAGGGTATATTTCTTTTAGTTTTACATTACTGAAATGTCATTAGTTCCAGAAACAATATAAGCCACAGACCTTTTGATATTCTTTCAGTTATGTAGAGACCAAAGAGGGTAAAGATAAAGGACTTCTAACAAATTATTCAGCTCTCTTGTTAGAGTTTCTGGACAAAGGGAAAAAGAAACTACTGCATGTTTTAGGGAACTAAGAAGTTTGACAATCCTGTGGGAAAATATTCCTATCTAATCTTTTAAATTTATGTCCACCTAATATGTTTCCAGTAGGCTTTAGAATCTCCTCTTTGACCCCTAGGATATTAATATAAAGAAATAAATCACCTCAAGTCAAAAGGCTAGAATTAAGGAGAGCAAACAGTACATTAACTGTACTTTTCTGGTTCCCCTACTAATTAAAATAACAAAACAGAAAAAGCAACACGGTTGGTGATTGACATCTCTTTTCCAAAGACATAGCTAGCCTTATGTCATCTTCACAGATTAGCAGGAAATAGATGGTGAAGTCATAATAGGAAAAATTGTACACCCAAAAATCAAAAGAAAACATATTGCTAATTTCTTTCATTCCTATGATTTATTAACCAGTGCTTCTAAATTATTCTTACCCAACTTAACCAGGCATAACAGATTGGCGGGTGCGGGGCACTGGTAACAGACATCTTCATGTCCAAGATCCTGATCTCTTCTCACTTTTATCCTGGTTTAGGAAGTCTGACCTTCTGACCTGAAGTTCACCAACTTAGGAAGGAAAGCCCAGTATCCTCCACAATAACCTAGAGACAGAACAGTTGTTCATGATGTTCATGTTCAACCCTAACACACTTAATGGGATTAGTAGCAGTGACACAGTACAGCGGCAAGGAAGAGAAGTTGACAGATTGGGAGTAAGAAGAGGGGTTGTTGAAAGTCATTTACAATATATTATAATTCTGAATTGGAAGGGAAAGGTCATGCATATAACTTTAAGGTAGAAATTTAGTGAATGTTATTATTGTTGCCTACTATATTATTTACACAGTTTACTACTTTATGTTACAAATCCCATTTCAGATTTTGCAAATAGTGAATACATTTTTGCATCAACAAACATATGAGGTCCTATTCTTATTTTCTACCATACTAAGTTCACCATGTGGCTAGGTTGTTTTTTACAGTATTATTTTCATCTAGTATTAGGATCAGAATTATGTTAGCTTTTATAAATAACTTGGGTACCTTTTGCTCTCTTCATATTTTCTGAAACAACTTACATGAACTAGGAATTATATATAGAGAGAAAATTTGGTAAAACCTACCAGCATAGCCTGGTCCTAGGGTTTCTTTCCTTTTTTTTTTTTAAAGATAAATTTTTTTTATTATTTATTTTTTTAATTTTTATTTTTTCCATAACCCAGCCACCCTAACACACACCCCCACTCCTCTAGCAACCCTCAGTTTGTTTTCTAACATTAAGAGTCTCTTATGGTTTGTCTCCCTCCCTGGTCCCACTTTGTTTCAGTTTTTTCCCTCCCTACCCCACATGACCCTCTGCTCTGCCTCTCAAATTCCTCATATCAGAGAGATCATATGATAATTGTCTTTCTCTGACTTATTTCATTCAGCATAATACCCTCCAATTCCATCCACATCATTGCAAGTGACAGGATTTCATTCATTTTAATGGCTGCATAGTATTCCGTTGTGTGTGTATACATACATACATACATATATATATGTATGTATGTGTGTGTGTGTATATATATATATGTATATATATATACCACATCTTATATACCATATATATGCCACATCTTCTTTTTTCATTCATCTGTTGATGGACATCTAGGCTCCTTCCTTAGTTTGGCTATTGTGGAAATTGCTGCTATAAACGTTCGGGTGCATGTGCCCCTTCAGATCACTACATTTGTATCTTTAGGGTAAATAACCAATAGTGCAATTGCTGGGTCTTAGGGTAGCTCTATTTTCAAAAATTTGAGCAGTCTCCATACTGTTTTCCAGAGTGGCTGCACCAGCTTGCATTCCCACCAAGAGTTCCCCTCTACCCACATCCTCCCCAACATCTGTTGTTTCCTGACTTGTTAATTTTAGCCATTCTGACTGGTATAAGCTGGGATTTCACTGTGGTTTTGATTTGCATTTCCCTGATGCTGAGGGATTTTGAGCACTTTTTTATGTGTCTGTTGGCCATTTGGATGTCTTCTTTGGAGAAATGTCTGTTCATGTCTTCTGCCCATTTCTTGATTGGATTATTTGTTCTTTGGGTGTTGAGTTTGAGGAGTTCTTTATAGATTTCAGATATTGGCTCTTTATCTGATATGTCATTTGCAATATCTTCTCCCAATCTGTCAGTTGCCTTTTGGTTATGTTGACTGATTCCTTTGCTGTGCAAAAAAGCTTTTGATCTTGAGGCAACCCACAGAATGGGAGAAGATATTTGCAAATGACACTACAGACAAAGGGCTGATAGCCAAGATCTATAAAGAACTATTCAAACTCAACACCCAAAAAGAAGATGAACACATCAAAAAATGGGCAAGAGACATGAAGAGGGACTTCTCCGTAGAAGATATACAAATGGCTAACAGACACATGAAAAAATGTCCAGCGTCACTAGCTATCAGGGAAATTCAAATCAAAACCACTCTAAGATACCACCTTACACCAGTCAGAATGGCCAAAATTAACAAGACAGAAAACAACAAGTGTTGGAGAGGCTGCGGAAAAGGGGAACCCTCTTACACTGTTGGTGGGAATGTAAACTGGTGCAGCCGCTTTGGAAAACAGTGTGGAGATTCCTTAAAAAATTAAAAATAGAGCTACCCTATGACCCTGCAATTGCACTACTGGGCATTTACCCCAAAGATATGGATGTAGTGAAAAGAAGGGCCATATGCACCCCAATGTTCATCGCAGCAATGGC
>PITA01026866.1:0-21919 GCA_004023965.1 Spilogale gracilis
GTCAGCAGCGGGGACCCACAAGCACGCCGAGTACCTGCGAGCCTGGAAGGGGCATTGGGACGAGGATTTGGCCATTCCCCTCCGAATGCCACACTGCGTGTCCGTTGGGGCCCCAACCCCACGTCTAGTTCTGATCCTGATGCGAGGCTCCCTCTCGGGTTCGTTCAGCTCGGAAACGTGCTGCCGCGGTAACGGCTCAGCACCTCTGTCTGCCTGTGGTTCATGCAGGCAGTATGGGGTTACCCTGTGGGAGCTGGGGTGCCACGGGCCGTCTGTCCCCTGTGCCTCCTTGTGCCCTACGGAGCTGGGTCCTCTGCTGGGCCCTGAGTCCCCAGAGGGAAGAGTGTGTGGGACCCGCGAGTCCCCCTCGTACCCTGGGCCAGGACCAGCAGACACAGGGTGGACACACACACAGCAAGATATCGGGGGCCTCCTGCCAGACCGCGTCAGATCATCGCCCATCACTGTGTGCAGCCCGCGTGCGGTGACGCAGCCGGACAGTCCCTGCCCCTGCCAGCGCGGCATGGAAAGGAGAGCCTCCCCCCAAATGCTACTCCTTCCGAAGGAGGACGTGGTGACCCCACAGGAGAGAATCCCCCACGGAGGGTGCCTGTCTCAGGACCCGGGACCCAACAACAGCCACAGAGCCGCCGCCCCTGGCCAGCCGAGACATGCCCGGGACACGCGGAGGCGGCTGGTCCCATCGGGGCGCCACAGGTCGGCTTGTGCTGAGGGTCCTGCTCCGGTCACACACGGGTGACTCCTCGCTGTGTCCTCGCAGGGTGCCCTGGGGGTCTCCTGCTAGGGCCGTAACCCCATGCACGGGGCCCAGAAGCCACGGCCTCCCACACCACCCACAACCACACCTTCACCACGTGAGCAGAGTGGACGCCGACAGTGAGACAGAGCTGCCGCCCGCCTCCCTGGGGGGGACGGGGAAGGGACGCAGGCGAGTGCCGTGGCTCCTGGCCACGCAGGGGCCCCTGGGAACCGCAGAGGAAAGGTGGCACAAGCCATAGGACGACCTGCCGGGCGGGTGGGCGGGCGGCTGTGGCTTCCGGGTGCCGAGACAGGACCGGAGGGACGGCACAGGTCCTCGCCTCGTGAGAACACATGCTTCTGAGGAGACACGTCCAAAGGATCTGAGACAAAACGTTCTGAAAAAATTCACGGTTCTGAAATTGACCATTTTTAAAAACACAGCTGTTCTGAGCAGAGCTGACACAGGATGTGGCCGATGTCCGCGCTGGCGAGCCTGGGGGCATGAGCTGTGTCCCTGCAGCCGCTCCCTGAGCTCAGGATGTTCCCGATACGGAAAATAAAAAGGTGATAGTGATGATTTACCAGAAACACCAATCCGGGGGAGCTGGGGTGCGTGGGCCCCGTCGGACAGACTGCAGTTCCCGGGAAAACCCAGAGCGCCTGTGCAGGGGCGGGGAGCACCCGGGGAGGGGCAGGTGCCCATGGATGGCGGCGTGCGGCGTGCGGCTGGATGGCCTGGACACCGAGAACACGCTTGTGTGCCCCCCACACGGGGCTGGCCGGCAGGACCCAATGCTGCAGATCCCACCTCGTCGTTCCCAGTGATCGGTACAACCCGTAGGGACAAAATGGGCAAATATCCAGAATATTCAAATCGTCCAATTAACGAGCTCACAGTAGAAGACGTCCAGACGATTTTACACCAAAAGCTGCAGAATCCAAATCCATCGAGACACCGGAAGCAGCATGTGCTCAAAAATTGACCATGCACCAGGCAGACCTCGAAGAATCCCCCGGTTCCAAAGAACCAGTACCGCTAGCCTGTCCTTCTGGCCAAAGTCTAATGGAATTGGAATTATTAACTTAAGAGTATCCTGAAAAATCTCACTGGGACCTACACAATGTGCAACTCAGCATAGTTTGGAATAAAGATAAAATCACATGGAATTATGAAGTACTTGAAAATGAAAACATTACGTTTATTTGTGGGGCACAGCTCAAGGCCTAGGAGGAACTTATGAAATAAAATATATTTATTGGCAAAAAAATGATGCTAGGTCTTCAAGTCAGGAAGTTAGAAAATAAAGAAAAACCCGCCGTCCTGCCATCCCACAAAGGAGAAGGGAGCTCAGAAGTTCAGAAAGCAGTGAAATCGAGGATACTCTGTGAAAAAAAGCAAAGTCCTTAAATATTCACAAGATCGTAAACTTGGGTCAAGACGGGGTGGGGAGGAAGAAAGCAGACATGGTGAGGATATAATTTGAAATAAAAGAGGGTGATAAAAACAGGCACAAGAGAAATAAATTCTATTTCCTCAGACGGCACAGTGTTAATGAATTGGAAAACCAAGAAGAAATATATGTTTTTGAAAACCTGAAAATGCAAACTTGGGTTGAGGAGAGGGCTGACTTGATGAAAACAGGGGGCTGCAGGCCTGGGGTTTTTATATGAACACAACGGGGCCGCTGAGGGATGCGGGGCACACCTGGTTCTATCTCGTTCCCAACGGCCGCCTTGCACAATGACTCAATTGTAGGTAGATTTTATTTGCCACCATAGATACACAGGAACATGTCATGGCCTCAAGGTCATATTGGAAGGTTATCCAATGGGATTGGTGGCAGTCCTGCCTTGAATACGAGCACATTCAAGACTAGAAATCCATCCATGAGATCCCCCCATTCAAAGGATTAAAAATTAAAGCTACACGATTCCCCGAAGAGATGTAGAAAAAACACTGTTTAGCGTAAAAATAACACTCTGTTCAGATTAAAAATAGAACTATCAGAAGGTTAAAGAGAATGTTCTTGGTTAAGACTACGTAATAAACCTACCGTGAAATGTCACGCTTCACAGAAACTCCGCGACGCTCTCCGCTGAGTCAGACCAAAGACGAGTTCGCTCATTAGACCTTCGTCATCCCTGATTTGTAACATGGCGCCGGGAGCGCTGGCCGCGGACCCACGCGTGTGAGATGAATGGTGTGCCCCCAGCCGAGAAGGCTCTTGCACGCGGCAAGCCCAAGGAGCGCGAGGCCAGCTCAGCAGTCACCGCCACGCCCAGCTCCGTATCAACGCAAAATAGAACGAGGATTCGCCAAGACGACAGAAAGGTTGGACAGAGTGGCCCAACAAGGACAAGAATCCACAGGATCTTGATGAAGCCTGCTTCTAAGTCTTCCTGAAGGGGACGGAGTAGATTCAACACAGTCCTGCCCGAAATTTCATCAGGATGATGTGGGGATTTGACAAAATCACTCAAATGTCTGCATGGAATTTGCACAGACAGCTGAGTCAGTTCTAAAGAAGAGCTGCCAACACTGGTGACTCAGCCAACAGCGGGCATGACGGGTGACAGCCATGCAGGGGACCACGGTGACAAGTGCAGCGTGGCCGTGAGGAGGAGGCTGGAGAGCTCGGGGGGAGGGAGACGCACGAGGGCAGGTGGGGAGGGGGCGGGAGATCTCCAGGGGGAGGGGGACCCACACGGGGATGGGTAAGGAGGGGGCCGGAGAGCTCCGGGGGAAGGGAGACACAGGAGGGAGAAGGAGACCACAGGGATGGGCGAGGAGTTCCCCACCTCCGCGCACGCCCACCCTACAGAAGTTAATGTCCTAGCGAGCCTGGCACTCAGCAATCCCGCACTAGAGATGGTTCAACGGAAACACTTGCAATGTCACCAGAACACACAGAACGCTCAGGGGCACTGTCACCATCGCCGACACCCACCATCAGCACAGGGGCAAGAGGCTGTGTTCTGACCTCCCAAGAGGACGGCCTGCCGCCGGGAGGACAGGGACCCCCAGGGGGACGGCCTGCAGTGGGAGGACAGGGTCCCCCAGGGGGACGGCCTGCAGCGGGAGGATGGGGACCCCCAGGGGGATGGCCTGCAGCGGGAGGACGGAGTCCGCCCCGGGGGACGGCCTGCAGCCGGGAAGATGGGGACCCCCAGGGGGACGGCCTGCAGCCGGGAAGATGGGGACCCCCAGGGGGATGGCCTGCAGCGGGAGGACGGAGTCCCCCCCGGGGGACGGCCTGCAGCGGGAGGACGGAGTCCCCCCCAGGGGACGGCCTGCAGCCGGGAAGATGGGGACCCCCAGGGGGATGGCCTGCAGCGGGAGGACGGAGTCCCCCCCGGGGGACGGCCTGCAGCGGGAGGACGGAGTCCCCCCCGGGGGACGGCCTGCAGCCGGGAAGATGGGGACCCCCAGGGGGACGGCCTGCAGCCGGGAGGACGGGGACCCCCAGGGGGACGGCCTGCAGCCGGGAGGATGGGAACCCCCAGGGGGATGGCCTGCAGCGGGAGGACGGAGTCCCCCCGGGGGACGGCCTGCAGCCGGGAGGATGGGGACCCCCAGGGGGACGGCCTGCAGTGGGAGGATAGGGATGCACAGGGGTTGTCACTCAGGCCTAAGAAAATGTGAGGGTGGAAAACAGCTCCCTACCTGGAGAAAAATGAAGCTGAACTCCTACTTCCTACATCACTCAGGTTAAGTTCAGGGAGATTAAAACATAAGTGTACGAAGAAAGACAAGGAAACTGACAGAGGGAAACACAGAATATGTGAGAGCAAGGACTGGGAACAAGGACCTCTAAAGGTCTGAGGAGCAACAGGCAAGTCATAAATCTGAGCACATCCGAATTAACCCTTTGGGGGCATGCTGGTTTCAGCGAATCCGGGGTAGGCCTGCTTCGCTATGGTGTACCCTGCACTGACGGGCAGGGAGGCCCCCGAGCACCGGACGGGCACGTCACAGCAGGAGCGCTGGGGACAGCCCAGGATGTGAAGGACCAGTGGTCCAGGGTGGGGAGGCCTAGTCCCGTCCAGCCTGGACCCAAAGGCAGAGCCCAGACACAGAAGGGAGCCCCAGGAGCAGAGGAAATTTGTTTGAGAAACCCCTCGTTCAGTCCAAGGAGAGGAGATGGGAGCCCCCTGTGGCTCAGGGGGGGGAGATGGCCTCTTCCAGGTTCCTTTGCCCTTGTCCTTCTCCGGCCTCTGCTAATAGCACCGTGGTGGCCACCGCCGTGGCCCCTGGAGGCCCGTGGCAGGCAGGCAGTGAGCCTCCGAGGCCGAGCCATCAGCGGGGGCTGCGGCCTCTTCCTCATCCTGCAGCTCTTGGACCCTTACCCGATTTGTCTCAGGGTCCACCATAGCGACGTGTGCTCCTGCCCTCATATCGGCTTTCCCGGAAGTAGAGGACTGCCCCGAGTCCCCTGGGACCTTCTGCCAGCATCTCATCGGCCAGAACCTGGTCAGCCAGCGGCCCCGACTGCAAGGGAGGCTGGGAGGTGCAGTCCTTCCGAGCCAGTGCCCAGCCTGCCGGGAGCCCTAGCGCTCCAAGGACGGGAAGGACGGGAAGGACGGGAAGGACGGGAAGGACGGGAAGGACAGGAAGGATGGGAAGGACCAGGCTCGGGGCCGCCCAGCTGCAGCGGGGGGCACAGACACCCGGCCCAGAAGGCAGGCCGGCTTCGCGTTTCCTTACTGGGCGTGTTCCCTCCACCCCCGCCTAACCCGTGCGTGGAAACACAGACCCCGGGGTTTTCCAAACGCCGCCTCCTGGTCCGCCTCACCCCCCTCGGGCAGCCCCACCCCTAGAATCCCCGACCCCCCCTGCCCCTGGGCCCCGCAGCACACACGGGATCCTCGCATGGCCACGGGCACAGGGCAGTCACCCGGGACCTCCCGCGGGCCAGCCCATGGTAGCCTCAGCTCCTCCTGGACGGCGGACGGGTAAAACGCAGTGGACCCAGTCACTCTAAATGGCTAGTGAGACATAAATGAACTTCAGTGTAAGTATACCCCGACACCGTTCCAGATACACTTAGGCTGCGGTAAATCAGTCACCGTTGGGGCGCCCGGCTGGCGCGGTCAGAGGAGCACCCGACTCTTGACCTCAGGGTTGCGAGTTTGAGCCCCACGCTGGGGTGAAGGTTACTGACGATGGGTAAGTAAATAAATACATATATAAACCACAAATTTAAAAAAAGTTCATCATCTGAAATTCAGGTTTCCCCGGTGCCTTCTGTATTTTAATCTGCTTCATCCAGCACCTGGGTCTGGGGAGGAGTGGCCAGGGCTCTCCAGACAGATGGGAAGACTCAGCACAGCAGGAGCCTCCCGTGGTTACGGGGGCCCAGACACCGGGTCTGCTGCCCGCCCACCGGGGGCCCAGGGGCTGGGGCATCCCTCCACGGGGCACACAGCAGGGCAGATAGAGATGAGAGGTGCCCCAGCGAGGCAAGGGGGACAGAGGGAAGGGGCAGCGTCGTCCCATCCGTGCCTCTGAGCTCCAGGGGCCCACCCGGGGGGGACGCCTCCCCGGTGCTCAGTCCCCCTGCTGAAATGCTCATCTCTTCCCAAAGCACACTTACGGGCACCCAGCTCTGCGGGACCTCCTGGGCCACACGGACACAAAACGAGCCATCGCAGAGTCTTTCTGAACTCCACCTGCGCCACATTTATTCTGGAACCAGGAGAGAGGTCCAAGGTCCAGGAGAAACCCGCAGGTGACAGACATGCTGCCGCCCATGTCCACAGGCCGGGGAATGGGCTAGCAGCCCCGTGAATGTGGGGGCCAGTAGGCATGCACCTGCCTAGAGGTCAGTCCGTGTCTGAGATCTTCCAGGGGGACCCTCAGGGGGCGGCGTCTGACCGGCCCCCCTCGTGGGCCGTGGGCCAGCTGTGGGCTGAAAACACTTTCCTCCGCTCACTACCCCCAGCCCCCAGCAGACCACGCCGGCCATAGGCAGAGCCTCCCTGGTCCCTGATGACCAGGCCTGGCAGGGGGACCCCAGTCTCCGGCCTGCCAGCCCAGCGCAGGCCTGTCCTGTGCACCGTCCTCTACGTCTATGCCTCAGTCACCAGAAACGCACTCGGGTGACGCGAGGACAGGGCAGGGACTGTCTGGATGTGCATCTAGAGACTGGGACAGGGAACGGCAAAGCCCTCACCCGTCTGCCCGGACAAGGGGGCAGCCGCGGGCAGCGCCGGGAAGCTGATGTCCTACTGTAGACTGCCATGTCCACTTCTGCAGCGCGCCCTGCCCTTCAGGGGCTTTGCAGGTGGACCCTGCTTCCTGGAAGGACGTGGCCCCCCGACCTGCTTTGTAAACTCCTACTCAACCCTCAAGATCCATTGCACGAAGGTCTGTAACTACCCAGGGTCTGGCGGTCCTCCCTCCTGTGTGTCCTCCGCAGGAATGCGCCCGGTCCAGGGATAGGACCTGCTCGTTGGGGCCATGTCCCGAGGTCTGGCACAGAGTGGGTGTGGCCTGCTGTTGGCTGAACGTGTCATCTCCTCATTCTCTCCTAACGGCAGAGGGCTTGACTCTGGCGGCACACGCGGTCAACGTTCACTTGAGTTGGTCAGAACAGTTTTCAGCGAGTGCACCCACCTTCTCGGGACCTCTCCCCGGCTCTGCCCACTCCTTCCTTCCTGAAGGGTGTCTTCTTTCCAGAAGGCGTTTTGGGCATCACCAGAGCGGGGGGAGGGACAAGGACACGGACGAGTGGAGACCACGTGGGGGAGCGGCGGGTCTCTGGGTCTCTTCCGAGTGGGGAATCAGGCGTCTCCCCGAGGACTACCACCGGCTCGTCCCAGGAACAAAGCCCAGAGCTGGTGGTTAGCAGGGCTCTGCTCTTTCCGGGACGCCCAGGACGGCATCCCGGCCCCAGGCACCCTGACCCCCTCGCTGCTGGGGCACCTGACCCACAGACGGTCCAGTGGGGATGTGCCCTCGAGGTTCGGAAGACATGTCGGATGTCAGAACTTACGACAAGAAAAGAGTGTGGAACAGCTCAGTCATTATTTTTTAAATTGGTGGCACATCGCCGTCATCATACCTGGATAGTTGGAGTTAAAATCATAATAACTGGATTAAATAGAAAAAATGACTACAATACCAGTATTGCACCTGCTGTTTTCCCTCACGGGCGTGAGCGGCAGAAACAGAGATCACGCAGCTGGCCTTCGCGTGCTCCCCGCACACCTGGGTCCCGATCCCAGCCCGAGCTGGGCCTCCCCGGTGCCACCGCGGCCGGTCCGTAGGGCCTGCTGACTGTGCGTTGGTGCGTCTCTGCGAAGGCGGCTCGGTGTCGCAAGGAGGGCAGACCAGGCAGAGGCGGAAAGTCTCCGGGTGGCGCTCGGCCAGCACCGACTCCCCGTGCTCTAATCCTGGTCTGCCCCCCGCTCACGCGTGGCTCCCGGGTCGCACAGCAGGGCAGGACTTCTGATGCCCAGCCCAGGAACGATGGTGCCTACGCCCCAGGAAGCCCACCATCCTGAAGGGGCGGTGAGGCTTAAGGGCACAGGGCCTGGGGCTGGCGGGGGGCTCTGGGAGGCCCAGGGAGCAGGAAGCGTCCCTGAGGTCAGAACTTCTGGGTTTGGGGCGGTTCCAGGAACCGCCAGCTTCGGTCTGGGACCCCACGTCCTCTCTGATAATGGGGTCCTAACCTCACCCCCGTGGGGCTGGGGGTGTCTGCCGTGGGCAGCATGCACAGCCTCGGGCACCACGCTGGCCTCGGAGCTCAGACCACACACAGCTGGCCTGCTGCCCCACGGTACCGAGGCTGGGCCCGTCCCTACGGCCGTCCCCTGGGGTCGCTGGAGAAGGGCAGGTGCAGCCTCGGCTGGGCTCTGAGAGTGACCGCTAGAAGGGCAGTGCTGGGGAGACCGAAACAGGGACAGAACCTGGTTCTCCCTGCCATGAGCCCTTGGAAATGGAGTCCCCGGTATCCAAGTAGTCTCGTCCTGGTCCCATGGACAACCACGGGGAAGGCGCTGTCATTTGGAGACCCTCTCAGAAACATCCCAGCTGATGCTGGGTCTGTGGAATCAGCTCTGAAATTAGGGAAAACCAGAGAAAGCAGATTCATGCTTTATGGAAATGTTTGCAGATAGGAAACTAAGAAACTATTAATTTTAAAGCAAATTTAAGTAAAGAAGCTAAAGATAATGCCATCTTTTTCCCAAACTGTCATAGACGAGGAGCTAATGTGTAATTGTAAAGAATGCCTCTCAGATGACACTGCAAATTCCATTTTTATTCTAGGGATTAAACTGGAGTGATTTACAGGAATCTGGGGAAGGCACTTCCCCCCGTATCTTAAAACATGGACAGAATGCATCAAAAGGACCCATTTATGGCTTCTATTTCAGACCGGCGGCATTCTGTTATCATTTTGTGATTTATAACTTTGTTTTTCTTGAGATTCTAATCTTAATGTTGTTGACCTATTTGTAAAGCAGGATGCAGTATCTTCCTTTGGTGAAATAGAACCCTCCTTCTTCCCTTCCGTGACCACTCCTGTCCTGACCCGGGCCGTGCCCCAGTGAGGCCGGGCGCACCGCTGCCTGCGTGCATGGGAGAGAGATCTGTCGCGTCGATGCTGGAGGGGGAGGGCGGGACGGGCCCAACAGCCACGCTGAGCGGGGCAGAGACGGGTGCGAGAGGAAATGAAGCTAGATCCTGTCTTTGTTACGCAATGACTGCTTCTTTCAAGGAGAGATACAGCGGGTGGAGTCACGGGCTTGCCAGGTGTGTCACTGTCCAGGCTCCATCGCCGGCTGGCCAGAGGACAGACGCACGATTGTCACACCGGGCTCGGCCGAGGCAAGCACAGGGCTGTGGGGGAGAGAGGGAGAGCACTCCGTGGTGCTCAGAGCTTCGGTGAGCCCCAGACGCGCACGCCCCGCGTCAGACACACCTGGACACACACAGGACAATCATTCTCGGGAAGGCATCCAAGTCCTTGACCCAGAGCAGGAGCAGGACGGTGTCCCTATGAGGCAGGGAGAGAGTCGATGAGCCCATGGTGGCCCCCCTGGGGCTGCTGGGACCCAGGCCGTTACAGAAACCCCCGTGTGGCCAGCTTGACTTGTGGCGTCTCTGCCGTAACCCCCGGGACCCCCTCTTCTGGGATCTGGGGTGACCCCAGCTGCTTCCGGAGAGCCCCAGCATCCCCCTGCTGTCCTCAGGCACCTGCCCTGTGGGGTCCACGCTCAAATTCCTGCCACGCGCCCGGCGTGGGTAGGGGGAGCGAAATCCGAAGACCACACTGGTCTTACTCCCCTGCACCTGTCCCCTTTCCAGGAAGCTCCGAGTCAGAGGCCCCCGATTCTTCCAGAACCTGGCTGCACGCCACAGCTGCCTTGGTCCCAGGACACGAGATGAGGGGTGTCCACGCAGCGATGAAACCCTATCTGCCATTCTCTTTGGCAGTTTTGATTTTCTTTTTGTAAAAATGATGTACATGCATTGAATGTTTGTTAATATGGAAACCAGAAACCCCCCCAGATCCCATCAGCCGGGAAGAGCCTGGCATCAAACGAGGGAAGCATCCTGCAGACGGCGGCGGGCAGGCAGGCGGGAGGTGGACAGGGGAGGGGAGGGAGGGAGCGGAGGGAAGTCCTCCACGCGCCCTCTTCCTGACTCCCAGGCTGCCTTCAGGTCTGCGAAAGGCTGTGTCACCTTCATTCCACACTTAACGTGACTCAGCAACGTCCACAGCGAACACATGGCATTTTACCGAAACTTCTTCCTGCACCGGTTGGTGGTGGTTTCCAACACACCCCAGGCGGGATGCAGGATCAGGTGATTTTCCCGGAGAGGCTCATTGTTTCCCAAATTTTCTTACAGAGAATTTTCTTCCTCTTAAATACATGGATCTGTTTTTTTTTTTTTTAATCTATCGCCTTTATATATGAAAGAAACTGGTTGCCGTTAAAATCATGGAGCCCTCTTCCCACTGATGCTGTCCACGCTACCCCTGTGTCTTCTCACGAAATGTGGCAGGAGCCACTGATGCCCTCCTCCGCTGTCCGCACACAGGAGGCCTGGGACGTGCTCCGTGGCCCGTGGGACCCCAGGGATGGAGCCATGATGGCCGAGCCCGTCCGTCCCTTCCCGAGTCTCTAGCATCCACTCTCCACCTGGAGAGGCTTCGTCCAAGCCTAACGTGGGACACGGGGGCTGCCACGGATCTTACACGGGCTGCACCTGCTTTGTAGGAAGTGGCCGTCGCTCGGGAAAACTTCGCCCCTCGCCCCCGAACCCGTAGATGCGTGCTCTCTATGGGCTTGTGGGGGAAGATGCGGCCGGAAGAATGGGAGGTCTGTGCGTCTCTTCTCAGTGCTTCCTTGAGTCTCCGGGACACGGGTGACCGC
This sequence comes from Spilogale gracilis, assembly GCA_004023965.1. Taxonomy (NCBI): domain Eukaryota; kingdom Metazoa; phylum Chordata; class Mammalia; order Carnivora; family Mephitidae; genus Spilogale; species Spilogale gracilis. Next base: position 11,149 of record PITA01026866.1, read on the forward strand.
CGGGTGGCCTGGACACAGTGAAGCGGCCAGGCAGGCTCCGTTACGACACAGGACCCGGGTCTCCCTTCGGGGAAGGCTTCTCTCCTCTGACGTCTACAAGGGCGTGGTCTCTTCCCCAGTGCGTCACCCTGGTTCTTCGGGGGGCCCGTCCTGTTTCCGGGATGCCCATGCCCCACGTCCCTGTGTCCTCTTACTTCCCAGCGTCCCTATGTCTCTTCACTGGCCCTGAGCCCATCTGACAGCTCCCTCTGTCAACAGCCTGATTTTCATGCAAATCTCCCCTTTTTGGTGCCATTTTACATGAATCTTCCTGGGGATTGTGGCCCTTCTTTCTTGGCTTGTCTCCCGGCCCCTGACCAACGGCACGTGTTCGTGGTTTAGGTGGCCTCACCAGGAGTCCTGGCTGGCGGGCACCGTGCTCCCCCGACACACTTGGGGACGCCTTCTTCTTAGGCCAGCAGTGTGCTTTGATGCTCACTGTTTATTTTCTGTCTCTTCTTACCGTATGTGTCCCCCCCACCCCCGGCCAACACCTTTGCTGAGTCCCCAGACGGTCTGTCCATGAGACCATGCTGAGAGCCCAGGCCTCCCAGGTTGTGCACTGGGCTCCAGCGAGGCAGGGGTGTCTCCCTCGCACCCTCCGTGTGCCCGAGGACTGCTTGCGTCCCTCTGCCTCTGGCTGGGCCGTCGGGCGCCCGTGGCTCGTTGCTGAGCCTGGCTGGTCCATAGGGCACAGCTGGGGGCACGTGGGCAGTCGCCCCAGGTGGACTCATGCCTTTCCATGGGGAACCCAGACTAACTCCCGTCTACCGGTTCCTAAATACCAGCCAGTGTTCACCTTCTCCCTCGAGGTGAGCCCTCCTCTCCTCAGCGTCGGGCCCTGGGACGAGGGGAGCACGTGGTGCCCCTGCTGCCTCGACCTAGACCTGGCCTCGTGGGCCAGGACCCTGCTCGTGCTCACGCAGCCGTCCCTGAACCCAGGCTGCCTGCTGGGCTCTTGGCCACGTCCCTCCGTGTCTGGGAACGTGCTTCTTCGCCTGGGATGCCTTCTGCTGGACGGCAGGAAGGGAAACAACCACACACAGCCCGGCCTGTGGGTTTCCAGGGGAAGCGGTTTCCGAGATTCACAGCCTCTGTCATGCGCTCTTCCTTCCTGCTGCTGTCGCCAGATGTCTTTACTCTGTGATCCCACTCGGCACTTCCCTGCGTTTGTTCTCGGCCCGTGACCCCCTCTTCTCTCCCACCCATGACTCCTCCTCCTGGGAACCCCATGCGGCGACAGTGGCGGGTGCTTCCGCTGACACACCCTCGCGGATCTTCGTCCCCAGGGCCTGGCTGCCGCTCACGTGCTCCGCACACAGTCCCCGAGGTGCCCTCCCAGGGCGCTCCCTGCCTGCCGCGCCCCTGCTTGCCTCCCGCTCCCTGCGGCAGCCAGGTCCACATTCTTTCAGCAGAGAGTTAAGTCCTTCCCTTCGGGAACCATCGCGTCTCCCACCCCGGCCCCGAACCGGAACCGAAGCTCTCTCTCTCCCATTTCCACGGCCCGGGACTGTTCGCCCCGTGACACGGTGCACACGTGTGATGGGAAGACTGCGGGGGGCCTGGCGCCCGCAGGGGTGGCTGGGTGTGCGTCCCGCGTCCATGTGCCCCTTCCGCAGCATCTCCCACACGGAACAGGGAGGACTCACTGAGGTTCTAGGTCTCCAACCCTCAGCACAGAGCAGGGGGTAAATGGCATCGGATTCTTTTCCTCTTCCCACAGCACAGGCCCGCCCACACCGTGCAGTCTCCCTGTGTCCCGGGGACTGGGAGCGGGTGTCCTCCCTGTGCGCAGCTATATGGTCTCCCCCCGCCCACTTGTGTGGCTCTGTGTTTTTCCCCGGTCTGGGCTATTGGTGCTCCCATTAGACTGAACTCCTTCGGCTGGGGAGCAGAGTGGGCTGGGAGGGCCTGGCCACGGAAAGACCAAGCGGGAGGAGCAGACCTGGAGAGAGAGGAGGGACCAGGCCCTGCTGCCCACTGACATGCTCGTACATCCATCACGATCACGTCCCAAAGCATGTGCCCTGGAGCCTTCTGGAAAGTTCTGTGCTGTCTGTGCAGCACTCACTCTCTAAAGGACATATGCACATGCACACGCACACACACACACATGCATACGCGCGCACGCACACACACGTGCACACACGCGCACACGCATGCACACACGCACACACGCGTGCGCACACACACACACAGCAGAAGTTGGTTCTCTATCTGGCTAGCAGTCCCTGAACCTACAGTCCTTGGGAACATTTGGGGACCTGACAGCCAGACCCCAATACCACAGCAGTCCATTCTCCTCAGGGCTCTGGAGTCAGTTCCTACAGCGGCTGCTCAGGGTCCTGTGTCGGTCCACCCGTTATGTCCTGGTCAAGCCTTTGGACGGAGGCTCCCATCTACTCATGTGCACACAGAGACACACACATGTACACATGCACACGCATGTACACAAGCAGACACAGGCGAGCACACGCACATGCACACATGTACCCCTTCACACACATACACACTCAGACACGGGCGAGCACACGCACACACACATGTACACACTCAGACATGGGAGAGCACACGCACACACACTTTCCCATTCACACACACGTATACAATCAGACACAGGTGAGCACATGCACACACTCATGTACCCATTCGCACACGTACACACTCAGACACGGGCAAGGATGTGCACACACTCATGTACCCATTCACACACATGTACACGCTCAGACACGGGCGAGCACATGCACACATACTCACACACTTACACACAGCCACACGCACACATGTATACACTTGCATGTGCGCATGCACACGGACACATACACACATTCACGCTCACATGCATATGCAGACTCACATATACACACTCACAAGTGCACACACACGTACGCACATACACACACACGTACACACATGTGATTTAATTCTTCCTTCAGTCAATCACTCACTTAAAACTCATTGTATTTCAATTTCCTTCAACTGATCCATTGCCAAAAAATCCTTTAAATTACTATTACAAAGATAATCATTACTATCTCCATAAATCATGCGCGCACAAGGGTCACTGTCATCGTGGGCATAGTGGCTGTCCAGGGAGATGGATGACGTCCGAACCGCCGGGCCTTCCTTACCGCCGCAGCCATCGGGAGCGGCGACCTCCCTCGCCACCAGGACAGGCCTCCCAGTCCAGCGCCTGGGCGAACCCCTCTGGCCCTGGCCCACTGGACCGACGCCCCCAAAGCTGGGCCTCAGCCCCACAGACCCTCCTTCCCGGGTCTCAAGGCCCAACCTGGCCACGCTGAGCCTGCATTTCCAGCCGGCCAGGGGCCCCCAGATGCATTCCCCCCCAGGCCTTGTTGTCCAAGGAGCATGTCTGCAGCCCGGGAGGCCAGGGGCCCGGGCTCCCACTGCTCGAGCACCTCCCGCGGCCCGTCCCAGCAGCTGTCACTCACTTTCCTAGCTGCGTCTCTGCTGGTTGTTTTTTTTTTAATTTTTAATTTTTTTAAAAAAATTTATGTGTGTGTGTGTGTCACCCTGCTTCTGGGTTGAATTTGTGCCTGACCCTTCTCTATAGCAAACTTTTCCCACAGTTTCGTCCTCAGAGGGAAGGAGGGCTGCTTCCTTCCAGGGGTCTGAGTGGACCACTTCCCAGGTGGGCAGCAGCTGATGGGAAGCTGGTGGGGACGGGGTCAGGGCTCACCGAGGGGAGCAGGGGAAAGCGCTGGGCAGCTGGGGCCTTCGGGGGCTGCCGGTTCCATCCGAGGGGTCCTCAGTCATATGGCCCAAACGGCCTGACTGCACACGGAGGGGAGACCCACGCGAAGGGCACGTAGCAGTGGGACATCCCAGACAAGACAACAGGAAGGGAAGCATCGATTTCTGTGGAAAGAGCATTAAAATTTATTGACCCAGAAGTTTCCATAGATTCACAGGGAAACAAGGTCGCTTGCCCCTCCCAGAGGTAAACTGGCTTCTTGCCCGAGGTGGGAGCCAATATTTGCTCTTTCCAGGCTGTCTCTCTGCGGTGGGGGTGCCACGGTCCATTCTCAAGGCTAATCCAGCCAGCCTGGCAGGGAGGGCAGAGCATGACCGCCAGCAGCCCCAGCGGGCCGCGAGCTCCCAGCCTGTTGCCGGAAGTCTCAGAGATGCGAACCCAGACACCCCTCCCCTCGCTCCTGCGTCGCTCCCCGGGGACCACCTTGTCTGCCCCTGACCTCATGACCCAGCCAACAGCTCCTCAGCCACCCCCGACTGCAGCCGGGGTTCTGAGCAGTGACCCCTCTGATGCCTGGGGGCCACACGGGAGGGCCAGTACAGGACCGAAGGTGTGCAGTAGGGGCTCGGAGATGCCCTTTGCCTTGCTTGCCTGGACTCAAAGTCCCCACGTGGACAACGGGCCCACCTGGGCTGCTCCCCTCTGGGCCGCCGGAAGTCCCCCACTCCCCGAGGCTAACCCCAGGAAGCAGATAAGGCCCCACCCTGCCCACAGCGCACTCCCATCCCCCGGGCCTCTTGGGGCCCCTCCTCAGCACCTGGCTCACGTCCCGGCCCACTCTCACCCCATCTGTTACCCTGGGCCCCGCGTGCGGCGGGAGCCTGTGTCGGTCTCTGGGTGTGCCCGGGCACCAGCGCCGTCCCAGTGCTGTGTGCAAACTGTCTCCGGGACGCCTGCTCCAGACGCCCGCGTCCTCCGTCTCTCCCACCAGGGGGGCACGTCTGCCCTCCTGCCCCTGCCTCTGCCTCTGCCTCTCTCTCCCTGCCCCCTCCCTCCTGCTCTCTCAGTGACTCCCCATTCCCTGAGGCTGTCTTCCCTCCTCCACTTTGGGAGGGCCTGTGAGCTCTCACACTGCACTGCTTGTGCAAACGCTGTCCTCACCATGCCCACGTCCTGGGCACTTTCCTGCTGAAATCCTCTTGGGTCATCTCATTACTCCGGGCATAGAATCCACCCCCCGGCCTGGCTCAGGGGGACCTGCTCCCCGTACATCTGCCCCTGGCCTCCCCGGATCGTCCAGATTTCAAAGGAAGATGCCTCCAGGCCAGAGTCAGGGGGCGGGAGCGGCATCCCTGAGTGTGCACGTCCCTGAGCTGCGGCCCAGCCCCCCCCGCCCCCCTGCCCCCCAGCCGAGCTGACTAATGCCCGCCTTGTACCAACTCCCCGGAGGAGATAAGTCGATTCATGTGTACCTGCCCAGGCCCACTCCCGCCAACGAGCCCACGTGCCGCCTTCCCCGGAGGGCCGGGCGGAGGCATCGCGAGCCTGAGCCAGCGGGTCCGGGAACCTCTGGACACTTCCTGCAGCAGCAGTGGGCTCATCAGAGGTGCATTCATTGGATGAGCCCATCCAGTCCCAGGGGTGGGCCTTCCTTTTCAGAACAACCAGATAAACTATGCAGGAAGCCCCACCTGACCGTTGCCCAGGGGCCCCACGGCCGGGATGCCTGGTAGGGGCCTGTGACTGAGCCCTGGGGACCTGGGGAGCTGAGCCAAGGCCAGCCGGGATGGAGCGTGGCAGGGACACTGGGCTATGGGTCTCGTCCACTCAGCAAGTGCCCGCTACCTATCGCTCTGGGACCTACACAGGTAACCTGGCCTCTGTGAGCCTCACTTCGCTCCTCTGTGGAATGGGACAAACATTCCCTCCCCGTCCACAGCCCCTGTCAGTTCTCTGCTTAAATGTCACCACTTCCCTCTGCCCACACACATGATCAGTTGTCCCCTCCCCTCTTGGCCCCGTGCCTCCCACGGAGTCTCTCATCCCCTCCCCTGCTGCCCCCCAGGCTGGCCCCCCGTCGGCGCCTGACGGTCCTCTGACCACATCAGCCTGCCCACAGTTGTCGCCCCAGACACAGGAGCAGGTGTTTGTGTGAGCAGCTTGGGAGCGCTCGGGCCACACGCTTGATCAGTTCTCCCCTCCCCTCCTGCAGAAGCTGGAGGCGTTCTGTGCACGCGGGAACCGCAGTGTGGAGGCACGATGCCAGCCCCCCACCCTTCTTCTCAAGGCGTGCAGCCCAGTGGCCTGGACAAAGCCCAGGGGTCCTTGTGTGGGTCCCATCTCCCCAGAGTTGTGCCTGACGCTGCCCCCATCCAGCCTTCAGATGAGACCATGGCTCCTCATCACAGCCTGGGAGAGATGCAGAGCCAGAGGCCCCAGGTCAGCTGCAGTCCCTGACGCAGAGGCAGTGACGTGAGAGATGTTCAGGGACGCGCAGGCTTGGGAGGCCTCATTATGCACGCAGCGAACACAGAACCAATACAACTGTGACTGTCCAGGTTTGGTTTCCCGCAGCGGGGCTGCGTGAGGTCCATGCCTGGAGGCAGAGCATGCAGGCGGCTGCCCGAGCCTCCCGGGGGCCTCTGGAGAGGAGCAGAGAGCAGGAGGCTGGGGCTCCTCGTTTGGGACGGACTCCAGGACCTCAGACCTCTGGCACATCCAGAGGCCGCCCAGTCCTGTTTCACATCGGGACCCTCATTCCACTGCGGAGTGACCATGGGTACCTCGAGGCCGGAGGAAGGGGCCTGTGCCAAGAAGGCCCAGGGTCTGTGTCAGAGGGTATGGCCTGGAGGTTGGTCCTGGAGAGGGGCGATGGCCCAGAGCTAGCCCAGTGACTGTCTTGTGTCTCCATCTCCTTATTGGTAAGTGGGGCAGGGGGCATTGCTGCCTGGGCACCAGGGAAGCCAAGGGGGGGGAACAGTCCTGGAGCCTCAGATCTCTCTCCTGTGCTGGGGTTCCTGTGTAGGGAGGGCCCAGAGCCCTGCTGACTGGCTCCCGTCTGGCAGCGGCCGGGCCTGGGGACCACACCGGGGAGATGGGCCAGGGTGGTGAGGAGTGCTGGCCAGACCAAGAGCTCAGGTCCGGTGCAGGGAGGGAGGGATCCAGGCTCCTTCCCCGCGGCTTGTGTTTGCTGCAGACCCCAAGGCCTGCATGAGCTCCAGCCTTTCCTCCACACGTCTTCATGTTGGTGCCTCACGACCAGCCCTGGCGAGGGCCCCGGTCAGGAAACACAGGGCTCCCAGGCAGCCCTCTGGGGCGGGAAGCCGGGGCCCTCTGGGATGGGCAGCGGGGCCCTCTGGGATGGGCAGCCGGGGCCCTCTGGGGCAGGCAGCCGGGGCCCTCTGGGGCGGGCAGCCGGGGCCCTGCAGGGCCGGGCAGGCACAGAGGCCCCAGGCCCTCCGCAGCCCCATCTGGAATATTCTTGCCCTGTAACACATCCTGAGCGTCTCAGCCCAGGGAGTGCACCTCCCCAGACGGACCGCACTCCACTCTCAGATTGTCTACAAATCCACTTCTCGATGACGACTAGACTATGAACGTGGAGAAGGGGGACATCCCCCTAACACTTTAAGAACTTCACTCTTCCCGCGAGCACGGGAGCAGCTCAGGGACAGCAAGGCCCTTAACACAAACGGGGCTCTCACGGCAGCGCTCCCTCCCACGGGGATGCGGACAGGGCGGCTGCGTGGGGCGGGCGGGGAGGACACTGGGCTGGACACCCGGGGTGGGGCGGCCCGGGAGGCAGAGGGCACATCAGGTGACCTCATCAGATCACTCCAGAGAGGACTGACCTGGACATAGCCACTGAGAGTGTTCACGGGGAAGACACGCTCGTGGGGCAAGCTCACCTCTGACCTGCCCCTCGTCTCCCCGAGCCCACCCAGTGGTCTCCAATCTGCGGTCTAGCCTGCCCTTCGGCCTGGCTGGGGGATTTGGGGAAGGGGGGGCCCGACACTAGCAGATACAGGGGAGGGGGCTGGAAAAACCCAGCCATGGTCCCCGGCCCGGAGGTGAGTAAGCAGCGACCACGGACACGGCAGACATGTTTCAGCCAGCGGTGGCTCTGGGGAGCAGTGGAAGGGGAGGGACGGGATGAAGACAAGTGTGCCCAGTCCTGGCCGGGGGACGGGAGCCCCAGGGAGACGGCAGCTAGATGCAGTGTGGCTGGAGTCCCCGGAGTCAGCGTCCCCTCTCGGGGCCCCGGGCCCCCAATCCTCCCACTCCCCGCCGCAGGGGAAGAGTGGTAGTCATGGAAACCCCTCCGTTGTCTCACCGAATCTCAGAACTGAGAATATTTGAGTCAATCAAGAAATTCAATTAGCTGAGTGACAGCCCCGCCGCGCCATGCGGCACTAATTCCCGCTTTCCGGGAGATAATGGGCATATTCGCAAAGAACTCCGATCCAATATTTATCAGCCACTGGTTTTCAGTGAATGAACAGTGTGTTGGAACACTCTGCTGAGGAATGTCACTGTTACTCACACCTGCTGACACGCGCGTCCTCTCTTCACACGCACCGACTTCCGTGCAGGTGGCTGGGGGAGGGGGCACAGGGGCTCGGGGGCCGGCTCCTGAGGGGCCACCCGCCATCGGATCCCGGCCTCTGGGGCTCAGCCTGCTGTCCGCACTGTGGGGCCAGCGGCCCACTGAGCCTGGGAGGGCCCACACTTGGGCCGCAGAGGCAGGGATGGCCGGCTCTCCCTGGAAATCATCCCGCGGTGGTGAGATGCTCCATCGTGGGCCTGGGACATGCTTGGGCGGTCTGGGCCAGCACACCGAGCAGGCTGCCCCCAGATTGCTGTCCACTCACCATGGTGAGGGGGCACCAGGCTGGGCAGGCGGGGGCCGACAGGAGGCCCACCGAGCCTCAGGGGCGAGGAGCAGCCAACACGGCCCTGGGAAGGCCAGCAGAGGCCAAGATTTTCCTGTCGTTACAGCACAACAAAACGTTATTCACATTTTCTAAACCTAAACCAGGGCTGGCGGCTGGGATAGGGGCAGAGAAACCAGTGGGCTCTGCAAACGCAGGGCAGAGGAATTACCAGCCACCCATCAGTCGGAGCAGGTAGAGGTCACTCTGGACGCTGTGGGCAGAACAGGTGCACTGCCGTCCCGCTGCTGCCCCATGAGGCTGGGCCTCAGCTGGCCCGGGGTGCCTGCTTCACCCTGGACCTCGTCCGTCCCGCTCTCCACGGGGTCCCTCCGCTCCCCCCAGGGGCATGGTCTCCGGGGAGGCTTCGTGTGACCACATGCTGGAGCTGGCCACAGGGAAGCCCGTGACCCTGGGTCACACCTCCATCAGGCCACCACTGGCCTCCGGGGTGCATAGGCTGAGGACCCCCGTCCAGGAGAGACGTGCCACACGGCAACAGGCAACGGGGCTGTTCTCAAGTGCACGATGCCGTGGTCTTCCTGCAGCCAGAGGCTGTGCCCCGTCACCTCTAGCCATTCCCAACCATGCCCGCCACGCGGAAGGGCCCACCACGCGGACGGAACCCCACCACCACGCACCGTCTTGTCCCCAGCCCTGGAAACCCGTCTGGAAGGACTGTTCTGTGACTACAGATTTTGTAGAAAGGGGACCGTACCATCTGTGGACATTGCTAAGGTTCCTTTGTCCGCGGTCCCTTTGTCTTTTTGCTGGAAACTATCTCGTTCCGTGCACGCGCCCCTCCCTCCCCCTTCCCCTCTCACCCATCCTAGACATGGCCACACTGTTACCGCGGCCCCGATGCCTTCATCCGTTTTTACTGACAGCGTGTCAGTGAGGAGAACGGTCCCTGATGGCTGTAGCGGCGTAACCCCATCGACACCTCTGAGCCCTCCCATCCAGTCGTCAACCTCTGGACAGGGTGGCTTCACGTCTTACTGTCACAAGTAAGACAGGCATGAGCCTAGACACAGCGAATCCTTTACATCTAGATTTATATATATTTTAGGACAAATTCTTAGAAATGAAATTGCTAGGTCCCATATGCCCACTTAAAGGCTTTCTTTCATTGGACCCACTACATTGGCCCCTGGACCCTAGACGAACCAGTTTGGGCTTCCCACGGTGCAGGATGTTTTCGGCTCTGGGAAACTTTACAAGTCAGCGACGGGGTCCACGAGGAGGGGTGAGGACAGCGTCGTGTGTGCCCCGTCAGCCGCTGGCACCAGCTGCAGGTGTAGACGCGGGGAGACCGGAGCCTGGAGGGAAGTTACCACGGCGGGTTCGCATCCCTGAGAAAGCCAGCCGCCAGGTCCCAGCAGCGCGGTGCTCAGCATTGCCTGGAGCCCCGGGCCGGTCTCTCAGCTTTCTGATCTGCAGCCTCATCTGCACAAGGAGCAGAGGCCTCCTGCCACGTCTGACGACCCTGGAGACACGGTGTGGACGTGCTCCATAAACTGGGAAGGACCGAAGTAATTCAACTGGGAGGCAGAGGCCCTCGTCGCCAGGTCGATAACCGCACAGCCTCAGCCGGGCACCCCTGCTCGGAGGGAACCACGTCTCCCCAGGGACGGAGGAAAGCCTGAGCCTGGGGCCTGCTGACTGAGCCCCCCACCCTAGTGGGCTGCACAGACCACGTTCTTCCATCCCTTCTGTGCAGCAGGGAAATGAAGATCACCGTCAGTTCTCCTCGTCACCCCGGCCTCCCTCCTGGGAGCACAGGGTCGCAGGGATGCCAGGCTGGCCTGTGGGGGCTGAGCTGTGGGCTGCCCGCGGGGACACTTCTTCCATCGGGAGCAGACACGGTGCGCAGAAGCCCAGAGGGGCGATCTGATCCAGAAGGGCCGCTGATGTAGTGGACACGAGCAGAGAGAGACAGAGGTCTCTAAGTCTCCTTCTCTATCCTCAGAGAGAGACCGTGTCTCTTCGTTGTGTTGACCCCACGGCCCTCATGCAGTGACCACAGGGCCTTGGATGCTGTCCGGGTAAGGTCATGTCGGAGGGTGAGGTCAGGACATGAACACAA
>PITA01026867.1:0-21931 GCA_004023965.1 Spilogale gracilis
TCAACACCCAAAAAATGATTAATCCAATTAAAAAATGAGCAGAAGACATGAATAGACATTTCTCTAAAGAAGACATACAGATGGACAACAGAGACATGAAAAGATGCTCATCACCACTTACCATCAGGAAAATGCAAATCAAAACTACAATACAATATCACTTTAAACCTGTCACAATGGCTAAAATCAACAACACAAGAAACAATGGGTGCTGGTGAGGATGTGGAGAAAAAGGAATCCTCTTGCATCATTGATGGGAATACAAACTAGTGCAGAAACTGTGGAAAACAGCATGGAGGTTATGAAAATAATTTTAAATAGAACCGCCCTATGATCCAGAACTGAACTACTGGGCATTTACCCAAAGAATGCAAAGACACTAATTCAAATAGCTACATGCACCCCTATGTTTACTGCAACTGTATTTACAATAGCCAAGTTATGCAAGCAGCCCAAGCATCCATTGACTGAAAATGGACAAAGAGGTGAATATATATATATTCACCTCTTTTACTATTTACCCTATTACTATATATATAATATATATCTATTAGAATATATATATTAGAATATGTTCAGCCATAAAAAAGAATGATATCTTGCCATTTGCACAACATGGATGGGGCCAGAAAGTATTATGGCTAAGCAAAATCAGTCAGATAAAAACACATATTATGATTTCACTCAAGTGAAATTTAAGAAATAAATGAGCCAAGGTGGGGGGGGTAGACAAATCAAGGATTGGACTATTAATTATAAACAACAATCTAATGATTAGTAATGGAGAGAGTAGAGGGGGATGGGTTAAATAGGTCATGAGGATGAAGGAGTATATTTATGATGAGCATCAGGTGAGGTATGAAATTAATAAATCCCTATATTGAACACCTGAGACTAATATAACACTATGTTAACTAACTTGAATTAAAATAAAAACAGAATTTATGACAGAAATCTAGAAGTCCAATTCTGTGAGGCATACTGGTACATCACACCAATGGCTTTAAACAAGTTTTGGGGGCCTATGTGGCTCAGTCAGTTAAGCATCTGCCTTCAGCTCAGGTCAGGATCCCAGGGTCCTGGGATTGAGTCCTATATCAGGCTCCCTGCTCAGTAAGGAGCTGTCTTCTTCTTCTGCCTCTCCCTTTGCCACCTCCCCTCCTTGTGCACTCTCCAATAAATAAATAACACATTTAAAATAATAAAACATAAATAAAACAAGTGTTGCCTTCCCTATTACTAAGAAAAACAAGCCTCGTAGTGGTCCTTTTAGAGACAACATATATCACATTTAGTCATACTTCTGTAACTCATTTAACAGTTATTCAGAATGTTATTAGTTTAAGTGGCTCTGCTCCAAATGACTTTGGCATGTAGGCCGTATGACCCAGCAGATAAAATGTTACTGAAATTATTAATAGTAATACTATGTGTAATATCTGCATGCCCCCAATAAAGCCACAGGGCAGATCCCTGGACTTCTGGAACAAAGTTATGTCCTCTGACATAGGAAAATATTTCTCTTTGAAAAGCAATGCCTGATGTGCTACTGGGATGACTGAGCCTCTAAACATAAAACATCATGTGATGGTACAAGTTCAGATGACTATCATGAATTGATATTATCAAACCCAAACAGGCATAACCTTGGAGAACACAACAAATTCATGTATGCTCTAAGTGGTATGCTCAGGAAGAGGTTTCCTATGGGCCAACGGACACAAACTACACAAATTGGCTGTTCAATTCCTGTCAGCTACCTCAAATATTTGTCACTCCCCTGACACCGATCCTTCTGGAGGCATTCCCTATAATCAACTGAAGGAGAGGGGAAAAAAATCTTGTCTGAGCTTCACACTGTCTTGTAAGGCAGTAACATACTGCTCCCACATTATAGCCCAACACAAGGGTTGCCTAAAAGGAAAGTGAAGAAAATCCTCTCAAAGATATGAGAACAGATTTTTCTGTTTGATGTGGACAAAGCAGTGGCCCATGACACAGATAACCATGAACTCCTAGGCTGTGGTGAAAGACATATTTGATCGTGTCTGGGAGGTTGCGGACTTCCAGAGACAACAATACAAGGAAACATTATCCATAGGATAGACTTATGGAAGTGGACAGAAAACATGGAACTTTGTATTTTAGGTTTATGCTCACTAGAACCCATTGCAAACAAGATTCCCAATAACTATTAGAACAGGATGACTCAGCCCGTGGATACCCATTACTCTGTCCTCAGCCACCCCAGTGCTTATTCAGCGGGCCCATAAATAAAACGTCACAGCAGAGATGGAAGCTACGCATTTAATCCAACAAGACTGATCTTTTTACTTCCACTGTTGTTTAACTTGCCAACAGCTTTGCTGACATTGAACCCACAACACAGCAACATCCCTCGAGGAGTCTAGTTAGATCCTTAGGTCAAGTTGACTATATGAGATCACTTCTATTCTAAAGAGACAGTGATTTAGGCCTACCAAAATTGATAGTCATATCTGCCCGACTTCCCCACTTGAAAGGCCTCTGTCAGAACCACCATCACTTACATGAAAATCTGTGCAATACTGCATCAGATGAAGGGACTTATTTTACAGTAAAAGAGGTATGAAAATGGGCACCTGTCTAAGGTATCCACCCAAAAGTCCAGTAGAATGATATGCAAGGGACTATTAGAGGTTTGGCTAAAATATCAGGGACAATACTCTGTGGGATGCAGTATAAGCACTGAACAAACTGGGAAATGTATCCCTGGAATTTAGCATATGTAGATTTATAGTATATTGAGGAATGAAGAGTCGTTGACCCCCAGCTTAACATCATGTAAGTGACCTGCTTTAAAAATGCGTCTTTCCAGTCTCAACAAATTGAAGCTCTGCTGGATTAGAAGTCCTGGTTCCCAACTGGGGAACGGTTCCAGCAGAGGAACAGAGTAATGATTCCACTGAATTTAAAGCTACACTTACCCTATTGTCATTCTATGCTCTTCATGCCAGTGAATTGGGGTGCAAAGAAAGGAATAATAAGGGAGTTATACATGAAAAGATGCTCAACATCACTCATTATCACGGAAATACAAATCAAAACTACAATGAGATACCACCTCACAGAATGTCTAAAATTAACAACAGAGGAAACAACAGGTGTTCGGGAGGATACAGAGAAAGGGGAACATTCTTTCACTGTTGGTGGGAGTGAAAACTGATACAGCAACTCTGGCAAACATTATGCAGGTCCCTCAAAAATAGAACTACTCTACAACCCAATAATTGTCCAATTGGGTATTTACCCAGAAGATACAAAAATACTGATTTGAAGGGACATATGTACCCCAATATCTACAGCAGCATTATCAACAACAGCCAAATAATGGAGAGAGTCCCCAAGTATCCACCAACTGATGAAATGAATGGATAAAGAAATGGTGTGTGTGTGTGTGTGTGTGTGTGTGTGTGTGTGTGTGTGTGATGGAATATTACTAAGTCATAAAAAGAATGAAATCTTGTCATCTGCAGTAATATGAATGGAGCTAGAGAGTATTATGGTAAGAGAAATAAGTCAAAGACAAATACCATATGATTTTACTCATACGTGCAATTTAAGAAACAAACCAAATGAACACAGGGAAAGGGAAAAAAAAAAAAAGATGAGAGGGAGCAAACCATAAAAGAGACTTAACTAGAGAGAACAAACTGAGAGTTGCCAGAGGGAAAGGCTAAATGGGTGATGGGTATCAAGGAAGGAACTTGTGATGAGCACTGATGTTATATGCAAGTGATGAATCACTAAATTCTACTCCTGAAACAAATATTAGATTATATGTTAACTAATTAGAATTTAAATAAAAAATTAAAAAAAAAAAAAAAAAGAAAGGAGTTACTATAATGGCAGAGTTAACAGATCTTAATTATCATAACACAGTGTGGCATCTACATAACTGGGGCAGAAAAAAGATGTTTGAAACTTAGAGTATTCAACTGAATGTTTCCTGCTGATTTTATGATCAGAAATAATGGCAAAAAATGCAATTCTAGCCTTAACAGTTCAAATAGAGAAAAGTAATTAAGGGTTCAGTTGTCTGGAGATGAAGATCTGAATTACCTCACTGTAGCTGGTTCCATAAACTATTTTTCATTCTATTTTTGTAGCTATTGGTTGGTTCTCCCTCTATCCCTGTACTTTGAGGAGTTTTAATCAGGGATGGGTGCTGTATTTTGTCAAATGCTTTTTCTGCATCAATTTAGAGAACCATGTAGTTCTTCTCTCTTCTCTTATTGATTTGTTCTATCACACTGATTGATTTGTGAATGCTGAACCACCCTTGCATCCCTGGGATAAATCCCACCTGGTCATGGTGGATAATCTTTTTAATGTACTGTTGGATCCTATCATCTAATATCTTGTTGAGAATTTTGGCATCCATATTCATCAGGGATATTGGTCTGAAATTCTGCTTTTTGATGGGGTCTTTGCCTGGTTTGGGGATCAAAGTAATGCTGGCTTCATAGAAAGAATCTGGAAGTTTTCCTTCTGTTTCTATTTTTTGAAACAACTTCAGGAGAACAGATATTATTTCTTCTTTGAATGCTTGTTGGAATTCCCCAGGGAATCCGTCAGGTCCTGGGCTCTTGGTTTTGGAGAAGATGTGGAGAAAGGGGAACCCTCTTACGTTGTTGGTGGGAATGCAAGTTGATGCAGCCACTTTAGAAAACAGTGTGGAGATTCCTTAAAAAATTAAAAATAGATCTACTCTATGACCCTTCAATTGCACTACTGGGTATTTACCCCAAAGATACAGATGTAGTGAAAAGAAGGGCCATATGTACCCCAGTGTTCATAGCAGCAATGGCCAAGAGCTGAGATGCCCTTCAACAGATGAACAGATAAAGAAGATATGGTCCACATATACAATAGACTATTACACCTCCATCAGAAAGGATAAATACCCAACTTTTGTAGCACATAGACCGGATTGGAGGAGAATATGCTGAGTGAAATAAGTCAAGCAGAGAAAGTCAAGTATCACATGGTTTCACTTACTTGTGGAGCATAAGGAGTAACATGGAGGACAGTGGGAGAAGAAAAGGAAATGTGAACTGGGGTAAAACCAGAGAGGGAGATGAAGCATGAGAGACTTCAGACTCTGGGAAACAAATTGAGGGTTTTTGAAGGGAGGGGGCATGGGGAATGGGTGAGCCTGGTGGTAGGTATTAAGGAGGACACGCATTGCATGGAGCACTGGGTGTGGGGCATAAACAATGAATCTTTGAACACTGAAAAAATAAAATAAATTACTATAAAAAAACAATGCTATTTCTATATCCTTGCAATTAACCTGAAAATGAAATTTTTAAAAATGTACAACAGCATCAAAAAGAATACTTAGGTTTAACAAAAAAGTACAAAGCTTATACACCGAAAAATTAAAAATTTTTGCAAGAAAATTGAATACCTTAATAAATGTAAGTCAATTCCATGTTCCTGTAATTGAAGGCAATGTTAATCTGCCAATACTCTCCAAATTGATCTACAGATTCAATATAATACTTGTCGCAAGTCCAGCTGACCTCTTTGCCAAGATTGCAAGCTGATCTTTAAACATATAGGACAATTCTGGGATCCAATAGAGCCAAACACTCTTTCAAATGGAGAATAAAGTTGAAAGAGTCACGATTTCCAATTTCAAAACCTACTTTAAATCTATAGTATTAAAGATAGTAGATAGTATAATACTGGCATGAAGGTATACAGATTTGTGTAACAGAAAAGTCTAAAAATAAAATTTCAAGTTATGGATTTTATGCTAAAGCAAGTGACTGGAGAAAGATGAGTCTTTCCAATAAAAGGTGCTGAAGCAACTAGATACCCGCGCGTAAAATAATCAGGTTGGAACTCCAATCTCACACCATACTAAAAGATCAACTAAAAACTGTCAAAAACCTAAATGTAATGGTTAATACTACAAAATTCTAAGGAACATAAGCATAAATTTCCATAACTTTGTATTAAAAAATGGATTCTTAGATATAATCCCCAAAGCAACAGCAACAAAATAAAACATAAATTAGATTTAAAATTAAAACTTTTGGGGTGCCTGGGTGGCTTAGTTGGTTAAGCGACTGCCTTTGGCTCAGGTCCCGATCCCGGAGACCTGGGATCGAGTCCCACATCAGGCTCCCTGCTAGGTGGGAAGCCCGCTTCTCTCTCGCTCCCCCTGCTTGTGTTCCCTCTCTGGCTGTATTTCTCTCTGTCAAATAAATAAAATCTTTTAAAAAGTTAAAAAATAAAACAATTAAATTAAATTAAAACTTTTGTGCCGCAAAGAACAGCATCAAGAAAGTCAAAAGAGAAATCAGAGAGGGAGACAAACCATGAGACACTATCTTGGCAAACTAAATGAAAGTTACAGAAGGGAGAAGGTGGGAAGATGGGTAACCAGGTGAGGGGTATTAAGGAAGGGCATGGGTTGTGATGAGCACTGGGTGTTATATGCAACTAATGAACTGTTGAAAACATCAAAAACTAATTATGTACTACAGGTTGGCTAATTGAATATAATAAAAAATAGATGAATAAAGACGATGTCATACAGATATACAAACACAGGAATATTACTCAGCCATTAAAAAAGAATGCAATCATGCCATTTGTGACAACATAGATAGACCCAGAAGTTATTATGCTAAATGCAGTGTATAGAATTGTGAAGTCTCTCTTATATACTTGAAACTAATATAACATTTTATGCCAATTATTAATAATAAAAGATTTAGAAATATCAAAACAAAAAGGCAACTCATAATGGGAAAATTTTTTGCAGAGTATACTTGATAAAGGATGTGTATCTAATACAGATAGCATTTATATATACAACTATAGATACCAGATATATATAGTTCTGTATCTAAAATATAGAAAAACAACTCAATAAAAAAGACAGCTCAATTATAAAATGGACAAAGTTTATGTATAGACATTTATCCAAATAAGACTTAAAAATAGTTAATAAGAACATAAAAAGAAGCTAAGCATCATTAGTCATTAGGAAAATGAAAATAAAAAGCATAATGAGATACCATTTAACACCTACTAAGATGATAGTAATAAGGACTGGCATGGATGTAGAAAATGTTAATCAACTGATAAATGGATAAACAAAATGTAGTATATACATACAATGGATTGTTATTTAGCAATAAAAAGGAAAAAAATCCTGGCATAGGATATAATAAGATCAATCTTGAAAACATTACCTAAAGTGAAAAAAGCTAGTCACCAAAGGCCAAATATGATTGCATTTGTATGAAATATCCAGTATGTAAATTCATAGAGACCCAAAGTAGGTCAGTAGTTACCAGAGGAAATGGCATAGAGGGAATGTAACAAAACATCTAATGGTTATGGTCTTTTGGTGGCAAAGAAAATGTTCCAAAGTTAAAAAGTGGTAATGAGTGAAATATGAACATACTAAAGCCCATTAAATCATATATATATATATATATATATATATATATATATTTTTTTTTTACATCTTTAAAATTTTTTATTTGAATATAGTTGACACAATGGTACATTACTTTCAGGTGCATAACATAATGATTCAACAAATTTATATATTATGCTATTAAAAGGTAAATTTTATGGTATATTAATGATATCTCAATATAACTACTATTTTAAAAATACTATAGTGGTATATGTGGGTCTGTTCAGTATTTTCAATATGGATTCTTATGTGTTGATTACTTTGCTTGGTAGTGGAAAAGATGGAAAAAGTCCTCGAGAAATGAAGCAAATCATTTCTATGCCTTGTCTAGATTTGTGTTTCCCATCTTGTGTATACTTTAAGTGTATGAATTGTACAGTATGTAAATATAGCTCAAGAGAAGCTTTAGAAGGAAAGAAAAGGCAAATGTAAAGAAAAGAACTGTATTCTCACAGAAGACTCTCCTTACTGTGGGCCCTTGAGAATCATTGTTTCTATGGGCTATACTAAACTTGTGACTGAACTTTTGCTCTTTTGAGTGAATGAAAAAATAACATTTGTATAACTGGTAGTAATGATTTTGAATGTGAACATATTACAGACCTTAATATCGTAAGTTAGATGCCCTCTGATCAGTAAAGATTGACCTTGTTTCCCTCAAATGATCATCCATCAGAAGTACATGGGCTTTCCTCCCCTTAAAAAGAAAAGTAGAATAAAATTCAAGTGGAATGCTACTGCCTTAAGAGATGTGGCTTAATTTGAATCTGAAATTATGCGAAATAATAAATAATAGTGAAATAATAGGAAACTAAATAATAGTGCTCCCTTCCTTCAACTGGTAGGGATGGGAGGAAGGACATCGTGGAATTTGAGTCCACCAGGGCCATATGGACCAAAACAGAGACTGAGTAGGAGAGTGATTTATTAACTTAGTGCATAAATGGGTCTGTGGATATGATAAAATACCCTGGGGTAGGAATGGGGTAAAGATTAAATTACTCTATCTAATCAAACACAAAGAGAATGCCAATTCTTGGGAAAAACCTTAAATGATCACTTCCACTACAAAAGGTACTAATGTAGGGTAGATATCAATGAGCACAGTCTTGAGGAAGAGAGAACCAGGCAAAATGTCAGGAAGCTGGAGCCCTCAGAAAAGAGTGGCCAATGAGCAATTCCTAGTCACAGGCAGGCCAAAACAATTTACACAAAATAGGGATGTCTAATATCCAATTTAAGGTCGTTATGTATTATTGTCATATAAACCACAAAACTTGAGTAAATTTTGCTACATAATACAAATATATCAGCGGGATTTTGTGGGATGAAATAATCCCTATAGAAAAACCTCTGTCCTACTTCAGGGCTGGTGTGACAGAAAAAAGAACAATCATAGGAGTAGGCAGGATTTTAGAGATAGATATAATCAAAAAACATAAAACACCATAATCTGCAGAAAGCATGGCACTGGCACAAAATACCCCATAGGACTTGAGAAAGGAACTGAACCCAATTTTAGTTACATTTAAATGACAGAACAACCTCAGCTAACATCTAGCCTATAACAGCAATGTTCACTTGAAAATAAAGCCATGCTAAGCACAATTTTTCTTTGAGGATTTTAGACTGTTTGGGTATTGTTATTAAAGAGATTAGTCAGAGAAATGCAGATGAACTTGTTAGTAAAAGATGTGCAGTTCATGGAATGCTATTCCCCTTAAATTTTCTTAGTGTTATTTCAGTTCAGGCATGAGATTGTGCTTTGTGATTTTAATCTCAGAATAGTTTTTTTCACATTCGTTTGTTAAGAATTATCTTGTCAAAGATATCTTTCCAGATTTTCTATTTAACAAACAATGCATCAATTAGTTGTCCTTAGCCTAATGTGCCATATTTTACCCAAGAAAATTATAATCAAATTCTTTAATAACCTTTTAGAATCTTAAAATGAATTTTGATCAGAAAAGGATTAAAAGGTTATAAGTGCTTGCATCTATGAAGAGAACCCCATACTAGTTACTTTTGAGATCAGAATATTTTCAATACTGTTATTTACTTCCCTTGACTAGTAATTTCACTGACCTTATATAATGACCACTGTCATATCGGTTTTTACTTCTATGAAAGCAATACTGTTTTGATTTTACTCACATATGGCAGACAAAACTCTAGAGTTATGTAAATAAAACCTGATTCATTATGGCATGAGATGATAAGATTGGTATTTCACTCTTTACTGTTAGTGTGGTTTTTTGGAACTTCCTTTGAACACTTGAAAAAATGAAAGAAATTGTCCCAAACTTAACATTAAATTGTTCTCTCTATAGAACACATCCAACTTTTCCTTCCTCTTGCACACACAATCCAAGTAAATTACATTTCCTTCGAAGCAAAAAATCTTCTTCCTCCCTCGCTCGGTCACCAGATCCCATTAAAGCTGCCTCCTAGATTCAGTCTCCTAACTTACTTTCCTGTCTCCTCCTGCTAGCTTTTTGAGCTCTGCCATCATGACACTCTGCAGGGGTAGACAGGAACTCTCTCCTGTTCAATTCTGATGTGAACTTAAAACTCTTCTAAAAATAGTATAAAGCAAAACAAAACAAAAACAAAAACAAAATCCTTAAAAACAGAAACAAGATTTCCAATGCTACTACACTATTCAAAGGTAAGTTCCCAGATCCTTAATGTCAAAACCTACTTTGTTAGCCTTTTCCTTCCTACACTATCTCTAGCGGTCTGTCCCTCAGAGACAATGAACTCATATTACTCTAAGCACAATGTCCTCTGCTGAATGTCTCTACTTACCTGTGCAAAAATAAATTATATATGATTTAGAATTCAAACACTTGTGTTAAAACCCCCCAAAAGAGAGTAAAGCCAAAAATTCAAGACAATATTTCTATTTTAGGAGTAAATTTAGGGAGGGGTATAGGAGCTTCAAAGTTATAGATAAGTTTATGTCTTAAGCTCAGCACTAGATATGTGTATGTTCATTTTACATTAAAGTAATATGAATAGTACTCTTACACACAATATCAAAACATCCTTATATGTTTCAACATGTTTAATTTTGAAAACTAAGAAAAATTTACCTTATAAGAAGGCCACATTATTTTCCTGACAAATTGGAGGTTTATACATTATCTGGGTTAAAATATATTGTTTTAAAAAAAAATTTTAAGATTAGTATGAACGAGAGAGAGTTTCAGTTCAGAAACCCATCCCAAGAGAAAACAAGTAGTCTAAAATGCATCCTTTTTCGGGTAAACTAGCAAAACTTGATTCCTAGAAAAAGTTTTTATTTCAATTTTCTGATGACTCACCACTGATACCCACTCAATACAGCAACAGAAGCATGGCTTTGTCTTTTCTAAGGACAAAAGATTGAATTCATTTTCTTCATAGAAAAAGTATCTTAAAATTATATATATATAAGGTATCTTAAATATATATGTTATGTTATATGTTATATATATGTTATATATGTTATATGTTATATATAATAACAATATATAAATGTAGTAAGCATCATATCCTACTTGGCACTAAACTAATGCAAATGACAGGGCAGACTGAAAAAAAGAGTGGCCACTGAAATGTTACCAGCAGTTATCACCTCCTGACAAAAAGGATTGACATATAAAAGAAATTCCCTATTTTTGCTTTCTTCCTTTCCATAATATTCAAATATTTTACAGGTACATGATCGTTTTGGAACCTAGATGATCAAAAAGATGTTTTGTATGTATTATTTACTTGTTTTTAAGGACTTAGTTTTAATGTTTTCTCCAGTTTCAAAAATTAAATTTCCTAAAAACCATGGCATTTTGTATAAGGCAAAATTCTGAAGCTGGTGAAGTCAGCCTATAGTCACCTTCCAGACTGCTCTTCTTTCTGTAGACTTGTGTCATACCCTGGACCTAAGCCAAGGCCTCCACTCTTGTCTTTCCTTGCAACTTAACCCTTCTCCCTGTTCAACACAATTTCTCCTTCCTCTCTTTCTAAATTCCCATCCACTCAGTACCCCGACTGCTGCTAGTGGTCTCTCGGGTATCATAGGCTCAAATGCAAGCACATTTTCCTCTATACTATTCTGAAAAACAAAAATTTCAGATTCCATAGTATAAATACCACCAGTCCCCTAAAAACAAGATTCAGATTTCATTTACCACAGTATATTAACCATGATAACTAGAAAAGACCTACACTTTCCTGCTAACTCCTTGGTCCACAAATCACTAGGTAAACAAATGTACATCACGACTAGTGACTAATCATGTCACGTCTTTCACCCTTATTCAGTGATTGATCACTGTGCATCTGTTACTCAATTCCTGCATTGGGAGCAAATGTACGGCTGTGTTGCCTCATCTCCCAGAGAGGGACCTACATGACATTTTATAAGACCAATACTCAAAAGAGGGATTTGACCAAGAAAGATAAAAGCAGAGCAAAGGAATGTAAAATGCTAACTCTCTAATGGCAAAATCAAATCCAGTGTGAGGAGAGTTATGGAGGAAACAGCTAATCATGGCAATGTTAACGATGAGGGGTTCAGACACTCTAGATATGCAACGGAAGGAACTTACTGAAAGCAAAGTTATTGCCACAAATGAGAGAAAGTGACGTTGGTGAAAATATTCAGATTAAGGGTACTCTGAGATATTTTCTAATATTAAAAGAGAAAGGAGCAAATGTTGGAAGCTGATCCAAACCTAGAAAGGAGTATAACCACTGGCTAAGGCATGGAGAAAATGCTCACCCCATATCATAGGTTATGGACAAGAAGGCAAGTACTATTCAAAAATTGCCCTTGATACTTTTTTTAACAAAAAAATTAACTGTTAATGTCTAATGATTTAAATTATAGTGCACTAAATGTTTTATTTTTATTGCCCTATACAATTATGACAAAGTTTTTAACATTTTAATAAAAAATTTACAAATCATAGAACATTTTTAAATTTTTCATTGCACACTTTCAGCTGGCATGATCATTTTTACAGTTCTGTGCTACTATTGTACAAAGTATGGATTTTTTGTATTTGACACTTAGGTCAGTCACACTAATTAAAACATTAGCAGCAGCAGACAGTAGGACCAGTGTAGACTGTCAATGTGAAGACTGGGGCTAAAGTTCTGTGAAACTAGTTTGCTGTGACCTTTGCTTTTCCACTTAAACTCTCACGTTTGGTTTCTTCCCCATTTTTACAAAAGAGATGTCAGTAATACCTTCTTTGCAGCATGGGTCTGTAGACTACATGAGGTAGGGGAATGAAAGCAGTAAATTATAAAGCATGATAAAAATACTAGATGCTATTAAAAAGTTTAAGATTTGCAGGTTAACATTCTGTCCCCACATTCTAAAACACAGCAATCAGTGATATATGCCCTTCTGAAAAATATAGTAAATAAGAGATTTTCAAACAATATTTTAGCAACTGCTAAAGACATTTAAAAATATAAATTATTCCTGGAACTCTGGTCCTAAGACAACCTTTGCTCTTTATCCATAAGTTCCTATTAATAATGCTTAAACTAGCCTCATAACTAAACTTATGTCTTATATCATTTGGATTCCAAACTTCCTGAGGTCTGTGTATGTTCTTAAATATTCCCTGTTGCACTCCTGAATTGTTTCTTTGACTTAGTAAAGTGAGGTTTCAATCAACTAATGTTAATTAAACTCAGTACATAAAGAAATAGTGAAGGGAGGAAAAGCGAAAAATTTTTAATCAGCTTGAAAAATGTTTTAAATTTAGTTTAAAACTCCTGAATTTTCCAGGCTAATAATTTCAGAACTGGCATTAAGTTATATTGTCATATAAATACAACAAAGTGTCTCTTTTGAAAGGAGTGAATGAGCTAGGTTCATAGTAAAATTTACAAATGATCCCAAATCATACTGACTTAATTTACAATCCCAGGACATAGCACTGATCTCAAAAATACACAAATAAGTCCTCATAATAGGCCCAATCCTTGGCTAGGTAATAAAGCCAAATCTTCTTTCAGTACTTCTCATCTTTCATGCATGAATTTCTCCAATTAGATAACTTACTCATTGGGGTTTACTCCCTATCAAAACTGTCAAGGACTGGTTGGTTTTCAGGAGAAATAGAAATGGTTAAGGTCCCAAAAACCTAAATCAGCCACAAGCTAGCTAGTCCAGTCACAGCTTCAGAAAGGAGGAAAGTAATGAGTATATTCCTGATAAATGAACAGTCTTTAATACTATCTGGGGATCTGAACCAAGGCCCTATTTGAATGCTATATGGTCTCCTAATCTGGGTAATATTCCAACCTAAAGCCTAACCAGAAGCAGAGCAGATGTTTTTTCAGTTCTTTTACCCAGAATTTCAATCAGATTTTGGTCTAGAAACTTTCATCTTGCAACCATGAAATTGCTTCAGGTAGAGACAAGCAAAAGACAAGTCAAAGAAAACAGCTTCTTCATCTAAGATCCAGAAGAGATCCCACTTAATGCCATGCACACCATGATTCCCTTTCCTCAAACCCAAATTTAGACATATGTGGCTGGAAAAACAACCAATTGCTCCTACTTCCACCTGAAGCAGGGGATACATAAGTATTTTCATTATACACAAGCTGCAGAAGAGCTGAAGAGTCTTTCTAAAAGGAAAATGGTACCAAGGCCCAAAGAAGGAAAAGGGCAGAAGATCAGGGAAGAAGGAAAAACCACACAGAGGAAAGAGCTCACCCCACCAAAAATTCCTTCCCAAACCAGGCCAAACTCTTACTCCTTGAACCATTTCACAATCTTTCTTGCTGATGAAACAAGGGGCAATTCTTTGACTCTCTGAGTGTCATAACACTGCCACTCGATCAATTGTAAAATCTAGCCCAAACAATCAGAAGTCACAATTTAACCTAAATATTTGCCCATTTTTCCACCATACTCAGGGATATCACTAGTTGGCACTTTTATTTTCCCAGCATAGACTCCACTGCCTTGCCTCAAACTTTTTAGGAAATCATTTAGCCAGCAAACTCCAGCAGTTCTTGGTCAAGATGATGATCTTCGAATTTTTTAAGTTATTATAATTCTTAACCACTTAAAAGTAAAGTGAAGAGTCAAATGAATCCCTATGAATCCACTGGCCAGCTTCTACAATGATCAACATTCTGTTAATCTTTCTCGGTCAATTATACCAGAGGTCAACAAAGTTTTTAAAAATATTTTGAACTTTGTGAACCATATGGTCCCTGTCACAACTATTTAACTTTGCTGTTGTCATGTGAAAGCAGCCATAGACAACATATAAACAAATGAGCATATCTACACTCCAATCAAATTTTATTTATAAAAACAATCTAACCTCATCACTCCCAGGCAACCACTATTCTGATTTCTACCTTCATAAATTATGCCTGTTCTCAAACATTATAAAAGTGTACTCTTTGGTTCTGAAAGCAAAAATTTGAGACTTCATGTTGCTTTATCGGTTCATCCCTTTGATTGCTGAATAGTATTCCACCGTATGAAAGTAAGGAACATGTTAGTTTATCCCTTTTTTGTTGAAGGGCATTTGGGTTGTTCCCAAGGATTTTGCTATTATGAGTAAAACTACATTTGATATTCATGTTTAAGTATTTTTAGAGAAATAATGGTTAACTTCCGGGGAGTGAAACAGATGTCTGATTAACTGAAAGTGACTACTATACAGGATATATCATCTCTAAGAATGTGCAAGAGATCTAGTTTCTCCATGTCCTGGAAAACTCCTGGTATTATGAGTCTTTCAAGATTTTAGCCTTTCTAGTTATTGTTCAGTGATATTTCACTGTGATTTTAATGTGCATTTTCATAGCAAGTACTGACATTTTTTTCAACTATTGACCATCTAACACGACTTTTATGAAATGTCTCAAAATTTTGGCCAGCTTTTAATTAAGTTGCTTGCCTGAGTTGAGATTTATAGATTTGAGTTTTTGGTCAGATAAACGTATTAGAAATATTTTCTCCAAGTCTGTAGTTTCATTTTCTAATAGATTATTCTTTAGAACGGTTTTACATTTAAAGAGAAACTGCAGAAAGTAGAGCATCCCCTATGCCCACTCCTATTCCTCAACCTCCACAGCTTTCCTACTAACATTATATATTAGTATGGTACATTTCTGGGGAATGGAATACTGATACTGACATGTATCTTAACTAAAGATCATAATTTAGAGTTTACTTTTTTGTTGTTTTTCAATTCTGTGGGCCTTAACAAAAGCATAGGGTCATGTATCATCTTTACAAAATCGTACAAAATAGTTTCATTGACCTCAAAATACTCAAGCACTGCTTATACACTTATTCATTCCTCTCTCTCCCTCCCCACCAGCACCTGGAAACCACTCATCTTTTTACTGTCTATAGACTTTTCCCTTTTCCAGGTTGTCTTATAGTCGGAATCATACAGTACATAGCCTTTACAGACTGGCTTCTTTTACTTAACAGCATGCATGTAAGTTTCCTCCATGCCTTCTCACTGACTGATAGCTTATATCTTTGTATTGCTGCATAACAGTTCATTGAATGGATGTACCAAGATTTGTGATCAACATTCATTTAATGAAGGACATCTTGGTTGTTTCCAAATTCCTACTCTGAACATGTTTCTCTGGCCCAGGACCTTCACAATTCCTTCTCAGTTTTCTCCACTCCTTAAGTGAGATGGAAGAGCTGGTGTAGCCTGGAGTTGGATGCTTGCCTTCCCCAATACGGAAGGTTAGAGGAGGTAGAACTTGGTATTTATCTTTCCCTACT
This sequence comes from Spilogale gracilis, assembly GCA_004023965.1. NCBI lineage: Eukaryota > Metazoa > Chordata > Mammalia > Carnivora > Mephitidae > Spilogale > Spilogale gracilis. Next base: position 16,266 of record PITA01026867.1, read on the forward strand.
TCAAAGGCTAGAGGGGGCTGGGAGTGAGTATTTTCTTTCCCCACATGAGTTAGGTTTTGGTAAAACACACTTTGGTTAGGCTGTGGTGAAATGGTTTCCTTTAAAACTTGGTCTTTTTAAGGACTGATTTCTCTGGCAGTTTTTCGAAATGGTTCCTTTTACCTTCCTTGCTAGAAGCCAGAGGGGACTTTTCTCTGATTCCAGTGACAACCTAGTGGGGGCCCTGAAAGTAAAATGAACAAAAATTTGGGGGCCTCCTAAGCCTGTATCCTCAGGAGTTTTTGTCTCTTAAATTAGTCCACTTGGTCTCCAGCAATTAGTCAACTACCCCTTAGGCATGCCTGCCAGTTCCTGGATACAGGTAAGTGTTCTCTGAATAAATTTTATTCTCTGTATCTTCCCATCTCCATGTTTCAAGAGAGCTGTTTGCTTTGACACTTCGACTCTCTGACGCATCTAAGAAGAGTTGTTGATTTCTAGTTTGTTCAGTTTTTAAATTATTGTGACAACTTCCAGACTCCTCATATGTTAGATCAGAAACTGGAATCTTCTTGTTTTTTTTGTTAACAGTGTCTTTTGAGAACAGAAGGTTTTCAATTTCAACTCCAGTTTATCCTTTTTCTCTCTTTTATAGCTAGAGCTTCTGAAATTCTATACAGAAAATCTCTAATTTCCAGTTTGCTAAGGTATCTGCTACATTTTCTCCTGGAAGCTTTATAATTTTGGTTTTTGTATCTAAGACCATAATCCATTTCATAATAATTTTTATATATCATATGGAATATGCATCAAGATTCACTTTATTTCCACACATATCCAGGTGGTTATACAGCACTTACTGAAAAAACTGTCCTTTTTTCATTGATGATTTTTCAAATACTTGACTCTCTCTATATATACATGGGTATATTTTTGGACTCTGTTCTGATATAACAATCTATCTTTACTCCAGAACCAGACTCTCTTCATTATTTTTTTAAAGATTTTATTTATCAGGGCGCCTGGGTGGCTCAGTGGGTTAAGCCTCTGCCTTTGGCTCAGTTCATGATCTCAGGGTCCTGGGATCCAGCCTCCTATCAGGTTCTTTGCTCAGTGGAGAGCCTGCTCCCTCCTCCCACCCCCCACCCCTGCCTGATTCTCTGCCTACTTGTGATCTCTCTGTCAAATAGATAAAATCTTTAAATTTTTTATTTTTTTAATTTATTTGACACAGAGAAACACAGCTAGAGAGGGAGCACAAGCAGGGGGAATGAGAGAGGGAGAAGCAGGCCCCCCACCAAACAGGGAGCCCATTTCTCTGCTGGGACTTGATCCCAGGATCATGACCCCACCCAAAGGCAGGTACTTAAAGACTGAGCCACCCAGGTGCCCCTCCCTTAGTTATTTTATCTTAAAATCAGGTAACATAGGCACACTTGGGTGACTCTGTCAACTGGGTGTCTGACTCTTGACTTCAGTCTGGGTCATGCTCTCAGGGTCATGAGATCAAGCCCTGCACTGGGCTCCATGCTAAGTGGGGAGTCTGCTTAATGATTCTTTCTCTTCCTCTCCCTAAGCCCTCTCCCCACTTGTGAGCACGCTCTTTTAAATAAATGCATCTTTTAAAAAAAAACAGGTAACATAAGTCACTTCTGTATACAGATTATAAGATCAGCTTGACAATTTTTACTAAAAAATGGCATTTTTATTAATATTTCATTGAGCCTGAACATTAATTGGGGGGCAATATTAAATCTTCCAACTCTTCCAAAATAAATTACATGATTTACCTCATTTATATTTATAGTCTCATTTCTATTTGTACATATGATGTTTATTTCTTTCAAATACTTTTTAGTTTTCAGTGAAGTCTAAGGTTTATCCCTAGATATTCAAAGGGGGGTTGTTTCTGTAAGTAGTAATTTTTAAATTTTATGTCTAATTATTTTTGCTAATATTTATCAGTCATTTATTATAGCTGGATTTTATGTAGATTTCCTTATATTTTCTTTTTCTTTTTAAATATTTTTATTTATTTGACAGAGAGAAACACAGCCAGAGAGGGAACACAAGCAGGGGGAGTGAGAGAGGGAGAAGCAGGCTTCCTGCTGAGCAGGGAGCCCCATGTGGGGCTCGATCCTGGGTCTCCGGAATCATGACCTGAGCCGAAGGCAGTCGCTTAACCAACTGAGCCACCCAGGCGCCCCCATTTCCTTATATTCTCTAATAGTCTGATGATGACATGTGAAATTACAGCTATCAGCATATTTATTTGGAATTTGAGCTTCTTAGAGTTGTGGATTTACGTTTCTCATCAGTTTTGGAAAAATTTCAGTTAACATTCCTTCACATATTTTTTAGGGGGTCCCATTTTCTTAATCTTTTGTTCTGAAGTTTCCAAACATGTTTGTTAGGCCACTTGATAAATTGTCCTACTGCTATCCAACAGTCTCTCTAGGCTTTTTCCTTCACATGCTTCACTTTATAAAATTTGAATTAAGCTGTTTTCAATTTTGCTTAAATTTTCTTCAGTATTCATTTTGTTCCTAAAACCATATAATTCATGTCACATTTCAGATATTTGCTTTACATAGCCAGGATTTCTGTATGATTTTTAATAGTTTTCCATTCTATGCAAATATTTCTTCTCTGTTGATCCATTCTATGTTTTCCTAGAAGCCCTTACACAGTTATAATAAAGTTAAAATCTTCATCTGTTAGTTCCAATATCTGATTCATGCATGTACTGGTTTCTTCCTCTTCCCAGACTTGGATCTTATATCAACATGGACAGAACTGGAGGGTTTTATGTTAAGTGAAAGAAGTCAGTCAGAGAAAGACAATTATCACATGGTTTCACTCATATGTTGAATATAAGGAATAGTGCGAAGGGTCATAGGAAAAGGAAGGGAAAACTGAATGGAAAGATTCAAGAGAGGGAGACAAACCATGAGAGACTTGACTCTAGAAGCCAAACTGAGGATTACAGAAGGGAGTGGGAGGATAGGGTACCTGGGTGATGGGTATTAAGGAGGGCACATGATGTGATGAGCACTGGCTGTTATGCTCAACTAATGAATCATTGAACACTACATCAAAAACTAATGATGTAGATAATACGTTGGCTGATTGAATTTAAAAATTTAGATCTTATATTCTTGCTTTTCATGCTGAGTGATTTTTGGCTTAATAAGCAGATATCAAACATAGAAAAATAATGGAGATTGGGAAATACTGTTGCCTTGCTTTGTTTTTCCTGGCGAGCAAGAGTTCCTTTCTACGTCTGGTGGCTGAAATGAGAGAAACGGGATTTCACTGAGTGTTGATCTCACGAACTGTGACTGAGCTTTAGCTTGAAGAGGTTAAATTTAAGTCCAGATAGCCCAACCTCTGATCTCTAGTGCTGCCAGTAGCTGTAGGCACCACAGAACTATCACTGTGAGGGCCAGTCCTGCATCCACTGCAAACCAGGAGCTTTAAGCTCTCTCTCTCTTTCTTTGAGTTTGAGCATCTAAAAGGCTCTTTACTTGACAAAAAAAAAAATGATAATAAGGTTTTTCTCCTATCTTCTCTTAGTCCCATATAAATATACATCTTGAAGAATACCTGGGTGCTTCATTCAGTTAAGCCTTTGCCTCCTGGTTTTGCTTCAGGTTGTCATCTCAAGGTCATGAGATCAAGCCCTACCTCAGGCTTCACACTCAGCATGGAGACTGCATAAGACTCTCCTTCCCCCTCTCCCTCTGCTTCTCCTCCCTACTCTCCCTCTCCTAAAATAAATAAATCTTAAAAAAAAATACACATCTTGCTTCCCAAATGTCAAAGTTAAATCAATATATTTAAAGATGAAACATGAAAATTTTATGGGAAACATAGAGGAGACTATATAAATGTTAAATTACGGACACTTGAAATGTCTAAATGAAAATCCAAGATAAAATTATAGGATGATAAATCACCTACTGTTGGGTCGTATGGTCCACACTCTGAGTGCTACAAAAATTTTTAAATTACAGCTGAGATACACCCAACTGATTGAGCCACCCAGGTGCCCATGTTTATGCATGCTTAAGAGCATAATTTCTTAAAAATTCTGCATTAAGATGGTCTTTTATGCATATATTTTCTAATTCAATCTCTCTAAAAATCCCGCTGAAACAAAATTAAGGTATTTTTGAAGGCATAAACTTATAAGAACAGAGAGAATGACAGAAGCAACAAATTCTGGGAGCTAGTAAGCAGATAATTGAGAAAACACTTTTTTAATAGCCAATTGCAGAAAAACCCAAGTTACTCAATCATGACCAATAATGAGGAAAGCTAAGAATTATTGATCTATGCCCCCAAACAGAAACCCCAGAAGTTTCAGAAGTTGACAGTACAAATTACCTTGGTTAGAGTGAGCTACAACTACTAGAACTCATACAAAAATTTGATAATGTGGCAGGATACAAAATCAATGCACAGAAATCAGTTGCATTCTTATACACTAGCAATGAAAATATAGAAAGGGAAATCAGAGAATCGATTCTATTTACTATAGCACCAAAAACCATAAGATAGTTAGGAATAAACCTAACCAAAGAAGTTAAGGATCTGTACTCGAGGAACTATAGACCACTCATGAAAGAAATTGAAGAAGACACAAAAAGATGGAAGAGCATTCCATGCTCATGGATCAGAAGAATAAACACTGATAAAATGTCTATACTGCCCAGAGAAATCTATACTTTCATGCCATTCTGATCAAATTTCCACCAACATTCTTCAAAGCATTGGAACAAACAATCCTAAAATTTATATGGAACCAAAAAAGACCCCAAATCACTAAGGAATTGTTGAAGAAGAAAAACAAAGCTGGGGGCATCTCGTTACCTGACTTCAGGCTTTATTACAAAGCTGTGATTACCAAGACAGCATTGTACTGGCACAAAAACAGAAAAATAGACCAATGGAACAGAGTGGAGAGCCCACATATGGACCCACAAATCTATGGGCAAATAATCTTCGACAAAGCACGAAAAAATATCCAGTGGAAAAAAGACTGTCTCTTCAATAAATGGTGCTGGGAAAATTGGACAGCTACATATAGAAGAATGACACTAGACCATTCTCTTACACCACACACAAAGGCAAACTCAAAATGGATGAAAGACCTCAATGTGAGGCAGGAATCCATCAAAATCCTGGAAAAGAACATAGACAGTAACTTCTTTGACATTGGCCACAGCAACTTCTTTCAAGACACGTCTCCAAAGGCAAAGGAGACAAAAATTAAAATGAACTTCTGGGACTTCATCAAAATAAAAAACTTCTCTGCAGCAAAGGAAACAGTCAACAAATCAAAGAGGCAACCCACAGAATGGGAGAGGATATTTGCAAATGGCACTACAGACAAAGGGCTGGTATCCAAGATCTATAAAGAACTACTCAAACTCAACATCCAAAAAGAAGATGAACACATCAAAAAATGGGCAAGAGACATGATGAGGCACTTCTCCATAGAAGATATACAAACGGCTAACAGACACATGAAAAAATGTTCAGCGTCACTAGCTATCAGGGAAATTCAAATCAAAACCACACTGAGATACCACCTTACACCAGTGAGAATGGCCAAAATTAGCAAGTCGGGAAACAACAAGTGTTGGAGAGGCTGCGGAGAAAGGGGAACCCTCCTGCACTGT